>JACXGJ010002152.1:0-36056 GCA_016801105.1 Esox niger | reverse complement strand
TAAAGCACCATGGCAAGAGAGGAGCACCACGGGTCCTAACAGCTGCGTGCATTGCCCAGCCGGCGACTTGTGTCAGCACGCTCCCTGGCTCTGTATTAAAGACACTCCATGAAAGTGGATTTTGACATGTACCTGATGATATTAGCAAAGTGCTGTGAAAACATATTAAAAATTGTGCTATGGCCTTCTTTTAAAACACATTTGTAAAATATGGACATGTACAGTCATGTGAAAAAGTCAGTACACCCTCTGGAATGTTGGCTTGTTTCATATGGACACTTGAATATCTGAGCTAAATTCCAACTGCATTTATTGATAAAGGCAATTCAGTAGTATTGAATCACACAACAAAATACTTTAACCATTCAGGCAGAAAAATAGAAAGAAAAACTATTTCCTTACATTTTTTTTAACATCACATTAAATTAAATAATACAAATGTGAATCAAGTGTAACCAAACCACCTTCCCCAGACTGATGTGCTCTCTCTACCCTCTTCCTGGTGTCCTCTGAGATCCCCTTTCCTTTTTGGCATGGTGTGTTAACACAACTGACCAGGTTTCTTTTTATATTTTATATATATATATATATATATATATATATATATATATATATATATATATATATATATATATATATATATATATATATATATATATATATATATAAAAGGTTTACATTTTGTTTGGCCTTGTTACAGACACACAAGGTGACACACAGGTGAAAATGGAATTTGGAGGTGATTTTCCCACACCTGTGGCTTTATAAATTTCAGTTAGTGTCTATGTATGAAGAGTAAGCCCTGCAAATGACAGTCAGTACTGTTCAAGCACTTATTAAAAAGTGGTACCAAGCCAAGGTTAGGTAGACCAACAAAGATTTCGTCTGGCAGTTTTGGCTGAATTTTTAGGGATGCAAAGAAAACCCCAAAGGTAACCTCAGGAGAATTACAGGCTGCTTTGGTAAAAGACGGTGTGATTGTTTCAAAGAGCAAAATCCGATGATACTTGAACAAAAAATTTGCTGCATGGTCGAGTTGCCAGAAAGAAGCTTTTACTGTAATTGCCAAAAAATAGCCCGTTTACAATATGCCCAACAACACTTTGACGTGCCTCACAGCTTCTGGCACATTGTAATTTGAAGTGATGACCATATGCACTATGTTTAGAGTGCGGTCAACAAGGCCTATTGTGCACAGAATACCAGCCCCACTGTGGCTCACTGATGTTTTAGGGGTGTGTGAGCTCTAAAGGCATTGGGAATTTCGTGGAAATGGTCATTATAAAATTGTATTTAAGTTTTAAAAAATAGCAGCATAATATATGTTTTCGTTGAGTTCGTAACATATTTTTTTACTAAATTAGTTACATATTATTTGGCAGCGCATTGTAAGGTAACCTAAGGAAAACATATCCAATTCTGATGTATGGAATCTGATTCTGATAAATGGAATTGCAGATTTACGTCTAAAATGGTACGCATTCCTCTGACACCATGTTGCATAGAGGGACATGTGTGGACATATACATATGAGCTTTCTTCTTTTTCGTCATATAACGAAAATCATATCTAATTATCAACGTTTACAATTGCGGTTGTACAGATCATCAGGTACTAGTTGGTACTCTGCCAAGTTAAATGGCTTGTTGTCGAAATGATGTATCTGCACAATGATGAACAGCAGGTTGGCTCCTTTGCTGATATTATATGACGACTTATATTTAGCTTAAAATTTACACAACAATGTCCATTCTGGCGGTGCTAGGATGGGACTGATACAATCTGCCCATCATGACTGTTACGACACACAGCTATCTCATACTTTTAGGAATTTTAAATCCATTCCTTTTAGCTACTTCAATAACTGTAAATATAGCAATGTTTACAGCTGTGGCTGGTCAGATTAGCAGACACTACTGTAACTACACTGCTCAAAAACATTAAGTGGAACATGTAATCATCACAGTATAACACCAAGTCAATTAAACTTTAGGGATATTATTCTGTCCAGTTAGGAAACATAAGCGATTGAATCAATGTTACCTGTTTTGGTGAAGTGACAAATTGATAATGAAATGGACAAATTGTATGTTAAAGATTATAAGTAAGTCTAAGTATGTTGAACATTGTGTCAAACCTCAGGAAGACAAGCTGTTGTTATGGCATTACCTAATGGGGATCCTAATAAACAAACAAACAAACAAACAAACAACAACAGGTGCACTGGAGAGGCAACAGCAAGACAACCCCAAAAAGGGAATGGTTTTGCAGGTGGTTGCTACAGACAATCGCACTCCTTATCCTTCCTGATTGATTCTTCTCTAGTTTTGCTAGTGTCCTTGTTACTACTGGTAGTATAAGGCGGTACCTGTAGCCCATTCAGGTTGCATTTGTTTCCCTGTACAGTCTCATGAGCATGGAGGAGATACATGGAGACAGTCACTTACACGAGGAGAGATGGACAGGGCCGTAGAAGGACATCAATCCAGCAGCAGGATTGGTATCTGCTCTTTTGTGTGAGGAGGAGCACTGTCAGAGCCCTACATAATGACCTCCATCAGGCTACTGGTGTGCATGTTTCTGACCAAACTGCCAGAAACAAACTCCATGAGGTTGGCATGAGCGCCCAACATCCTCTAGTGGCACCTGTGCGCACAGCCCCACACCATGCAGCTTGATTGTCATTTCCCAGGGAACACCAGAATTGCTTGGTCATACACACTACTGAGTCAGAGTATGAGTTGCCGTGATGAAAATCATACAAGTTGGAACAGCCTGTGATTTCAGTTGTTTACTTTGGTTTTTGTTGTGAGTATCAATCCAGCCCAGTTGGTGATTTTGGTTTCCATTGACCATTGTTATGTCATTTTGTTCTCAACGAATTACACTGAGCGTAGTTCCTCCCAAGGTTTCTTCCTTAATTTCGGCCCCTTATCGGGAGTTTTTTCTTGCTGTGGTGCTTCAACATTGTTGTTGCTTGCTCCTTGGAGTTTCAGGCTGGGTGTCTTTTAAAAGCACTTTGTGACAACTGCTTGTAAAAACAGCTTTATAAATTGATTTGATTGATTGATAATGAATGCTATCAGATCACATAGCTAACTATACTTACTTAACTTATTGCCTGCATGTCCATGCTAGTTATTATTAATTTCAATAAAACTAATATTTAGAAGAGGAATTCGAATGGGCATCTTCAAGGTTGCTTGCTGATGATTTTCACAGCTTGAGTAGAGAGTAGATCTCCTGTCTACTGAACCTGGATAGGGAGAGACCGTAAGAACGTTGCCGACAGGGCCTTGTCTACTATAGTCCATTGGCTATCAGCCTCGGTATATCAGCAATGCATCGGTTGTTCCCTAACCCATGAGTCTGGGAGGGGGTAACAAAGCCAATTAGAAGCAATTTGCACTACACCATTACACTGTCCCGCGGATCATTTACAAAAATGGACCACTTGTAATCTATATAAGACAGGTTGTACTGCCAAATTCAGCGTAACAACTGACTGAAAGATGTTCATAGAAGTCTCTATGAAAATGAGAGTACGTCAAGGGATTTACAGACCTCTCATGCCACAACCAGTGCTCTCAGAAAATAATATGACACATCTGATGTTTGGTGGATAACACCTGTAATGCCAGTAGTCATGTTTGATGCTGCCTTTGAACAGAAGAACCTCTTCCCAACTGTAAAAGAATAGAGGTGATGGCATTATTGTTTGGGGATCTTTTGCCAATATGGAATTCATCGAGTCAATCATGAATTCCATATTGCACCAGTAAATTCCTGAGGAGAATGTGTGGCCATCTGTCAAAAAGCTAAACTGAACATGGATCTTGCAACTGGACAGTGATCCAAAACACACAAGCAAAGCTATGACAGAATGGCTCCACTAAAAGGAGGGTTATAGATGTGCCAAAAGTCAAAATCCAGATCTCAAGTCTATCAAAATGTTGTGGGGGACACAGCGGGCATTGCATGAAAGAGAGTCCTCGAACAAAGTTGTACCAGTACCAGCTATGAGTGTAGCATTGGAAAAATGCATTTGTTTATTTTTGTTTAATGAATAATTGCAAAGTATAATCTTTCAAAAAAAAAGAACAGTTGTCAGGGGATGTACTAAACACTGTTCTTTAACATTACTGTAACAGTAAGGGATGGCATGAAAATAAACATTATTGATGGTCTAATGGACATACATCCCCTTGCTCTTCTCTGTCCAGGTGTACCATGCTTTCTACAAACCTCTGGAGTTCACTGTGGCTGAGAGAGATGGCAGCCACTGTTACATAAAGGTCAGAACAGCCCCAGAGTAGGGTGGAAAATTCCACTCGTTGATCCAAAAATTCCAGTCTTCCAGATACCCTACCCACATTTCCTTCTTATTCCCTTCTGTTTCCAGCAAGTTTCAAAATTTTGGACTTTGAGAAAGTTACTGGAGTTGTCCTACCTTACTTCTGACTGTCCCAGAGTCACATGCAGGACTGTGTAGCTTAATGTTGTCCTTGTAATGTAACCTGGAAGATCAGAAGTGGCACCGTTTGTTTTTCTCCCATCACAGGTCGTGTGTGAGCGGGCTGGGGACCAGAGGATCTTGGGCCTGCATTTCACAGGGCCCAATGCTGGAGAGGTCACCCAGGGCTTTGCAATGGGCTTCAGGTAACTCAGCCATTCTGTTTAATAAAGTTGAAGAGGGACTCCGAAAGAAGATTAAACACATGGACACCGTTTTGTTTTTAAGAACGATGTATCCAGTCCAGAAAATTTATACTAGCATATGTTGGAATAATTATGGATTTAAAACGAATGGATGGCATGTAGTCTAAGTTGTAGACTACATAAGTGTTTATTTGACAATGTGAGTCTTTATCAGTACAGCAGCAGAGCTACTAATGAGTGTAAGCTAAAGATGGAAGAATGGGTTGTGCTGTCCGACAGTCGTCTGCAGTATCAATAGTGTCTGTCTCCCCAGGTGTGGGGCCACCCTGAGTCACCTGAAGGAGACCGTGGGGATCCATCCCACCTGCGCTGAGGAACTAACCAAAGTCAACATCAGCAAGCGCTCAGGGCTGGATGCTACGGTTACCGGTTGCTGAGGTTAAGCACCCCCGTTTCTGAACACACCTGAGCACGCAGGACAGAACCTCCTCGCAGAGACAAGGGAGTGTGTCCCAAATCATACCCCCTGTCCTATGTAGTGCACTACTTTCCACCACAGCCAATCAAGCTCTAGTCCCATAGGGCTCTGGGAGTCAAAAATATTGCATCTTTTCAATGGAAACACAGTGCCTATGTGGGGGTATAGTTTGATGTATACCGTTTGTCTCTGGTTTCCATTCTCTAATGCTTTCCTAGACACCTCAGACTGGTCCATGTAAAACCCAGGCATCAACATACCTCCTCTCCACGCCGGCTGATTGTCTTATTACTGCCGGGCCCTCCAGGCCATGTCTGTGGGGCTGTATCCGGAGAAGTCCACATTTGTGTCAGGTTAGACTAGTTGTCACATTAACCAGGCCATGGTTATCCAGTTTAGTTTGTACTCTCTTCTCCCCCCACGCTGAATACCTTGGGGAGTTCTAGATCCAGGTTAGTGAAACGTCCAGACACAAGCAGCGTCCTTTAAATAAACAGGCTCATAAATCAGGATTATGGGCCATTCCAGTTTGTTGAAACAGAACTGTATAAGAGAGAGAAAACGGGGCAACTAATGTTTCTGAAATATATTCGGCAAATATTGTTGTTTCTCCGCCTGTACTTCCTGTCCATTAGTCTTGAAAGTGACACATGCGTTGCCTGGGTGACACTGATGGATGGGCCCAGGGCCGTCGCTGCGGTGACACCACGGACACACACAAACAGTGGGCGGGCCGGCTGCCTGTCATGGAGGTGCCGAGCAGCACAAGGCTCAGTCTGGGCCTGGCTACAGCCTTGTTTAGGCCTCCATTGACTCCCCTATCACCCCCAATGCACAAAGGAATACAGTGGGACTACAATAACAGCCTCTGTCAGTCTGTATGTGGGGACGCCTTGGCCGGCAGGGCCTGGCAACCCAATCCCTTTGAGGAGAGATGGAGGGAAGCATTGACACAGTGGTGGCTGTACCAAACATTAGCCTGAAGGTGGCGGTATTGCCCTCTTGTTTTTTTGTTGAATAACGTGCTTGTCAAGAAACGATACGGTAATGAAGTCCGTGTACAAAGAATAAGCCCTTGTGCATTCAAGTTGCATTAATCCTTTAATCCTTATTTGAGATCTCTTATTAAATGACTATGGAGACCATGAGGGTGTTTGTAGCCGACCGATAACGTTGTATATTTATACAACTGGCAGTTTAACTCACAAAGTCATCGCCTCCTAAGATAAGGCCATCTGTTTATTTCCCTTCACTGCCTTCATACTGTTGTGATTTTTAACAGTCACATAAATGATCGTCCTATTCAAGTCTTCAAACAGGTCAAGTACACCATTTCGCACCGGTCCACTCTTCACCCGACGATCGTTTTCTGCGAGTACTGGGAGCGATGAACTACGAAGTGCTGGGCCGAGAAGGACAGGTCATGCAGTGCAGTCTGAGTGGAAGGGAGTGGGAAGCTAAGAGGAGGGCACGGGGCTGGTTTATTTGTGTTTGAAGTCTAATCTGCCTGGCCTGATTAATGATCCCGACGAGGGGAGTGACAGCACACGGCACGGGCGATGGAGAGGTGGAGGGAGAGGGGGAGAACAGCCGCGCTACCTGGTTTATTTGGACCTGGGGGTTGAGAGAGTGAGGGTGGGAGGGAGGGAGGTTAGGGAGGGAGAGCTGTGGATGCAGTCAGGTCAGGGTAGAGGTGGTGGAGGGGAAGAAGAGATGTGGAGGAGGTGGTGTAGAAGGGGAGGGAGATTCCTGTGTGCTCTGTTCAGGGACGGGGTGCTGACTGAAGAACCCTGACCCCCGCTCAACAGGAACAGCTTGACTCTATCACCCAATACACGGCACAGAGCTAGCGCACAGTCTCTTAGTCTTACCGGCCTGCAAGGCTGAGGCTGGGGCCATCCACAACACACTGCCTGGTGTAACTGGCCAGGGAGGGTGGATGAGTACATGCCTCAACTTAACGAGGTAGTCATTACAGAGAGCTGGACACTGGAGCTACTGGCTAAGTTGTTGAAACCGTCCAATATGAATATCCTGTATTGTCTGCGTTAAGCTGCACAATGTAGAAGTCTGAGTCAAATTATTTGACTGAATCAAATTCATGGTTGAATCAGTAATTTGTCACGGTATTATTGTAAAGGTGTCAGTTCCTTGATAGACGTGAAGCCCAGGGCCTTGAATGGGAAAGCAGCCTCTTCCTTGCAGAATGTAATGCTTAGTTGCTCACATAGGTCAGGGTTCAACTTCCAGGTCAGCAGCTAATGATGACTTGCACTGAAACCCACAACTGGGGGGGCATGTCTGATGACACCTGGTGACCAACTTTAGTTACTGTAAATAGAGTAGCCTAACTTACAATGAAGCTTTGTACTACATTATTTATATTTAACAGAAGGAATAAAATATGAGAATGCGCTGATGTGTCCCATTAAAAATAATTATGTCCACTGTTTCACAGAGTCTGCCTCATTCTGTGCGTGTGCGTGCGTGGGTGCGTGTGTGTGTGTGTGCGCGTGTGCGTGCGTGCGCGCTAGGGGACAGATTGGTTGTGTTAGTGGTTGGGTCAACTGAGCAGGGTAGAGCAAGCTGCTGTAGGGTTGGTAATACTCTGACCTCCCCAGCTCTGCTGACAGGCTCCTCTGCTATGCAGCCCTGTCACTCAACCCTCTGCACCAACAATGGCACAAATTCCTCTCTGTTTGTTTGGTTAAGGACAGGGCTCTCACATACCCAGAAACTCCTCAGAATCCCCAAGCAGCTTCACCCCTGAATTGAGGCCTGTGTCAATCTGGCATCTGCCCTCAGACCAATGGATGTAACATTCATTGAGTGGCTCAAGAATAAAGATAGTGAGCCCATTCTGCTACAGCAAAAGGTTCTGTGTTTTTATTTCCCTCCAAAACAAAGCAAACAGCGTAAATCCAGCTTGGAAGTGCACTTAGCAGAACATGTCAATATGTCAAGGTGGGTTCAGTGATATTTTCAGTCTTAATCCAGCCTGTTGAAGGCTGACAGTCCTTACTGTGAGTCGACATTCACCGGGCCATTGTGAGAACAGTCCCTGAGCCCTCACAGCCAACTCTAGGAGAGTAGACACTTCAATGACATGCATGCACACAATGGGTACACAGCCCCGCGACAAGGCCAAAGCCCTAGGAGGAGGACGTGGGTGACGAGGGAGATAAATATCTGCCTTGTGTAAACATTTGCGCAAAAAAGGACGCTGTAAAACCGTAAAGGCTAAACCAGTCGAGGATTATCCCTAAGAAATGAATAGGGGGCAATTATGGCAAGCATTTGTGTTACTAGTGTCTCCCACTGAACTGTCAGACAGCCTGATATGCCTAGAGGGCCTGTACAGGGTGTGGTGCTGCTGGAGACCCGTAACGGAGAAAGGGCCCTAGTGCCCGTGAGTAGCCTCATCCGGGAAAGTCTCACCAGTCTGTAGCATTGTCAAAACTCTGGTCTCCCAAGTTTAAGTCAGTTAGTTCAAGTGAGTGTGGTTAACCTAAAGGTGATGCTTTAAATATGAGTGATGAACAATGATTAGTGATAATGTGGTGGAGTTTAGCAAGAATGGAGAGTTGGCAATTTGAATGTTCTCGCCAGTAGCTTAACACAGGGGAGGTACTGTCTGTAGATATAGTACCATGTTAAAATCTAAACGAATGAAATATCCTGATGGCAGAGATCTTTGTAGGTCCCCCATGGCCAAGGTTGTCAACAGGTGACAGTTTTTAATAAAGTTTTTACTTAGTCACCAGTCTCAATCAAAAGGCCCCAGGCACTCCCTGGCTGGAATGTCAAGGCTGTTTCTCAACCATTTGCATGAGCTGACCCATTGAATTCCCACACTGAGTAATAGTAAATTTGCACCCACCTTAGCTATGGTAATAGTACACAGTAGAAGGGCTCAACAGAGGCTCAGCTGTAAGTTACCCCTCCTTCACAGTGAATTCAAGCACAGACGGCTTTCCTTGTTACAGCTGGGACAGACAGCTTCTAAGCGACTGGAGGGGAAACTGAGTTTGACAGAACACAGTTGGGTCCTGTCCTAGTAGGTCTGCTTGGCTCAGCTGAGGTGAAGGGCTGTGAAATGGACTTATCAACATCAGATAAGGACAGATTGGAACAGAACAGAATTTATTACACATGGCTTCTAAAGGCCATTATCTAAGATGTTGCTTTCCGTATGAGAAAGGGATGTACTACGGTCGGAGGTTTTTCTGTCTAAACTAGTTCACTCCAGTAGCCAGCCACCGCAACCTTACACATTCCACCAGTGCCTCTGGCCAATAGTAATAATAAAAATGGATGACAGCATTTCCTGTGGCTTTGACTTCCAGATGTCAATAAAGGGTAATTCTAATCACATACCTCAACTCTTGAATCTAATTGTCAGGTTTGGCAACAGACCAAACTACCTTATTACCCCATCTTGATAGTGTTCATTCCATTACACACTTTTTTCCTTTTATGTCTGAAGTGCTTTTCATTACAGAACAGCTCTCAAAGCACTTCATTTGTGATGTCAAAAGAAAAACATTTTTAGAGAGCACATTCAAGCTGCAGTGTGCACATGTGAATTTGACTGTGCTAAACCCACTGATTTGCAAGATAGGGTTCTGCTTGAGTCAACTGGTAGTTATCAGTATTCAGAGAGAACTTGAAATCCCAAACAGGCATCTACTTAATAGACAGTGAGGAAACATGGAAAGCAGAAGCATTTAAAGGCTGACATGATAGTTTCCTTGTAAATGTTTCTCTTCTGCCTCTTTGCCCTGGGTTCATAGTGTTATCAGTCTGACACATATAGTCATAAATCAAGGACTTATCTCATCCCGCCGTGTCACTGTTTCTGACTTTACAGTCAAAACATTAGTTTGGTGTTTAGCTGAGTGGAGGGGAGCGGAGGTAGGAAGGATGACTTGACCAGGAGATGCATTCTCCCTGACTGTCCACAGACAGAGATGCAGAGATGGGTTGTTGTGCGACACTGACAGATTGCATGCTGGGATAGCCCTGGGGTGCCTGTCGATGACGGCCCTGATTTATGCCCTCTTTCCTGTTTAGCCAGCTCTGTCTGTGTGGTGGGACCGCCCACCGCCATTCAAATGAAAAGCACGCGCACGCGCATCGACATGCCATTGTGATACTCACCGGCTCTCTTTTATCTGGGACGTTTTGTTTGTTTGTTCCAGGGATTTGATGAGGGACGGCTGGCACGGCATATCTTGGCTGAGTGTGTTTGCGTGTGTGTGCATGTTTGTGCAGTGTAACGTTACTTATAAATAAAGCTGTTGTGTAACCCCAGTGGAGAGCCGTCGATAGTGTACCTCCAGTGGTGCTGAAGTAACTTCTTTGCACCCTGCTTATTTCAGAGCAGGCCTTAATCCCAGAGACTTGGAAGAGGTTGTGTTAGAGAGACAGCCGAGGCTTCATCTTGAGAAGACTACGTCGACAAGTGAACAAACCAACCTTAACTTCTGTGTAATTGGCAACCGTGCTGTCACTACAGCATAGATGGAACATGTTTGCAAGGCTGTGGCTCCAGATGGAAAGACAGGGCACATACAACATGCTAACAGGTGTCTTAATGGACATCTTCAAACTCTCCTTGACCCAGCGTGTACATCCAACTGGTTTCAGTTGGATGTAAACCACCACGTGACCGACTTAACCTGGCCACCTTATGATCAAGAACACCAAAGCAACCTGCCTAAATGGGTCCAGTAGAAGGTAGCCATGAAATGCTTGGAAAAGCTGGTCATGTTTCACATTAAAACCATCAGCCTGGACACTCTGGAACTACTAGAATTCAAATTCCATGGAATCTGATCCACATGTGATACAATCTATATTGCATTCCACCCTCCCTTAGCAGAAGAGAATTATCTGTGAGAATGCTATTAATGCAATCCCCTCCAGGTTCATCAAAAAGCACAAGTCCCTTGGACTGAACAACTCCTTCAGCAACTGTGTCCTATATGTCCGTATGGGTTAACCTTGGATGCTGAGTGTAGGCAACAACACGTCTTCCACCCCTGACGCAGGAGCCCCCCAAGAGTACATGCTCAGACCCATACTGTAAACACTTATTGGTCATAACTACGTGGCCCTGCGAGATTCCAATATAATCGGCCGGTTTGGGGTGAGGAACTGGCATTTTGGCACAATGATAACAAACTCCTTTGACATCATAGGTTGGTTCAAGGTTATCACTTAGGACTAATCGACCTAGAAAATAATTATGTGTAAAAGTAATTTTTCCCCCTCAATAAACACCCAATACCACATAATCAAATACCCCTATTAATCAGAAACAAGATTAAAAACATATCTGCATAAGCATTGCCATCGTGCTCCTAATTGAGCTTAGATGCATCCTGTGTCTTTAAATCATTCAGAAGAATCATTCTCTAGAACTTGATTAATCATAATTAATTGGACAGAATTTAGAAAGGCAAGCTTGTTTAAATAAAGTCCAACACTTCACAGCACTAGTCAGAGGAAAAGTGAAGCAATGAAGACTGAGGAACTCTTGGTAGACCTCAAGAATTATGTTGAGGCGTGGCTTTGGGGAAGATTATATAGAATTGCTGCAGCATTAAAAGGTCCCAGGAACACAGTGAGATGGAAGACCAGTAAGCCAAATTAAGTATCTGGGCATATAAGGCCTTGGTTTGGGTGGTTACCAAGAACCCAATGGCCACTTGAACAGTATTACAATCAGTAGGACACTCATCTCTGCTGGACTCCATCAATTAAGGCATTATGGTAGGATTGCTAAACGGAAGCCACGACTGAGTTAAAGGCGTTTGACATGAAGGACTCCCTGTAATGCCGGATTTTTCCTGAATATAAAACTCAAAGGTGGCCGCCTTCCCAAAATCTCACACCGCCTCTGCTTGTCGGCATGGAAAAAGGTAATGTTGCGCTCATAGGCTAAATAGCCTACCAGCGATACATTGCAGCGAATGTAACCGTAGCAGGAATTATTTTCATTTTGGCAGTGTTGCCAGATTGGTATATTTTCACAACAATTGGGGTATTTTTAATGGGCTTTGGCGGATCCTTTTACTGATAGGGTTTTATAGAAGATATAACGTTGTGGATGGACGGTTTACTGTCAATGATCTGGCAACACGGCAGGACCTTATGGGTACCAAAGTCTCGGAGATGAGTAATGTCGGAAAAACAAGTGGATCCTAGTTTTCTTTTACGCCCAAGCATGTCAAAATATTGAAACAAATCTTAATAACTCCTTAACTACATCCAATAAATCGCATACAATTTGTTGCGTTTCAGATGACGTCTAGTAGAATCTAAAACATTTTTCAAAAGTGACGATTACTGGTGAAAAAAACATTATATTAGGGTATGTTTTATATGCAGTATACAGTACAGTGTAAAAATAGTTAACATATTTAAGTCACAAACAATATAAATATATGAACGTGAAGATGCAGGATGTGTGCAAGCACCATAGCCATGTTGACTACAGCTGAAGGAAGTCGAGAGAGCTTGGAAAAATATTTGGCGTCAAGGCTGTGATATACAGGCCTACAGCTCTGATGCGTTTGTAATGCAAGTCAAATTAACAAGAACATAGTATAACAACGAAAATTGACATTAATATTGACTGTGATTAATTATAAAACATGATATTTGATTCATAGATCTTCTAATAAACAGCTCTGGAAATATTATAGAGAGCACTGCAACTTTTTCTTTCCTTTCCATAAAAGTCGAAAAGAAAAGTGTTGAGTAAGGAACAGAAGCTTCAATTTGCAGTGGTTTTAACCCTTCTGTTCCTCACTAAAAACCTTTTCTACTTTTTGGAAAGGAAAAAAATGTGCAGTGGTCTCGTTTTTTATGTTTTTGGGTGGCTCAGGCATAATGAAGAGGGATTTATATGCTCTGTATGCCGATATGTTTAGGGGCTTTGGAAAATAGCCAAGCAGAAACTGAAAGCTGAATGCTCTTTAATCCTATAAAATGCCTACTAGTCCTGGACAGGCAGAGAACAAAAAACATTAGGGTAAAATCCTACATATGTAAAAAAAAAAAAAAAAAAAAAATGAAAAAACGAATATGTATGTTAATATGTAAAGAATAGATTTATTGGTTGTTTTTTGGCTGCCATTGTATTAGGGGAGGACATTGTAGTGTGCATTAGCTGTTCAAGTGGACATGGACTCTATAAGAGTTTTCTTTTGGCCAGATACTATATAAAATATATGTCAGAGGAGCATCCAGTGGAGATGTGGGGTAGCACCTTTGACTAATTTTCAACCAGGAAAAACCCTGGTGTAAGGAAAAAGGTTTATCCTAAAATCCAACTATTAAGCCTGAATGTCGAGTGCTTTGGCAAAGTCAAGGTACTGGTATTCACCTGACTAATACCATCCCTACAGTGAAGCATGGTGTTTGGAGCATCATGCTGGAGCATCAATGCTTCAATGCTTCTCAGCAACAGTGACTGAGTGATTAAGACAGATGATTGAAGAAAAAAGTCTGAGAATGTCCTTGAAAGTCCAGCCAAAGCCTGCACTTGAAGCCAATTGAACGTCTGTGAGGAGAACTGAAGATTGCAGTTCCCCAACACTCCCCATCCTATCTGACAGCTTTGAAGGATCTACACGAATATAAGGGAATATATTTACACATCCAGGTGCACACATCTGGTAGGGGCATATCCAAGAAAACTCTAAGCTGTGAATGCTGCAAAAGGCATCTCAACAAAGTACTGAATGTGTCTGAATACTTATGAACATGATAGTTCAGTTTTTTATTTTCAATAAATTGGCACACATTTCTAAAATGAAGTTTTCCCTCTGTTATTATGGGGTATTGATGGCAAAAAATATATATCTCTGCCACTGACTGGAATGTCAAGGACATGAACTTGGGGAGAAATGCCAAGTTCCGCTGGAAATAGTTTCCAGGTTTAGGCGAGTCATTCTATCCCTCCAGTGGCAGCCTTTTACAGTGAGTGACCATGAGAACCAACCAGGGGTGCCCCATTCGGCAGCAGGGTGTGCTCCCCCACTTATTCCAAGTCCAGGGAAGGAAGGCTTGGTGGAGGTGGTGGTGATTGTGATATGCATCTGCTATGACAAATGACAATTATCCCCAAAGATCACATTACTGTATTTAATTTTATCTAACGCTAAGAGTTATTTGAACATCTGGTACAGTTCTCTGTGCCTCCTACTTGAAAATAACTGAAAAATGGACATGATATTACAGGGGCTTGTCCCTATCTAAAAACTGGTGGTCAGTGAATAGGGGTGCCTTCCCAATACAGGTTTTGCTTTTCTCAATGTTTAAGTAGATGTTTTAAACTTTAGTGGGTTGTGTTCGCTGTTTGAATATGACTGAAACTGTGTACTGCTATTTTGTCTAGGTCTCTTTTGGAAATGGATGATTTATCTAAATTAGAGTAACCTGCAAAAATAAAGGTTGAATAAAATAAAAAATATGTTGCATGCTGAACGGGCCAGGGTCTTCATTAAGAGCGTGTCAGGTTTCCTCCCCTGTGGCCTGGACTCGCCCGTCTCTCCTCACCGTCCCTTGCCTGAGATCTCTTTGCTCACACTCTGAACCCACTGCCCATCTCTGTACTGACACCCAACAAAAACAGCAGGACGTATGATCACTTTTTCCACAATACCTGGTCCTGTTCATCTACCTTAACCTTCCATACACACACACACACACACACACACACACACACACACGCTTTTCTGTACCCACCTCTCTCACACATCATATTTCTTTTATGAAACACAACTGCAGCGTCGTGTGTAGTGTAATATTGTTAATAGAAAAAGTAATGCTATGCTTCAAACAGTCCACTTGATTCTTGCAAATACCACAGTGAAATCCCAAGTAATCCTTGATCTGTATTATTAATTGCATTTACCAGGTTGACTGCTGTACTTTAAACTTTTCTTTTATAAATATAAACTGTGGTTTAACCCCCATTGCCAAAATCCTCTGGCACTGCCCTGCTCATAAATTTGAGCTTGACCACATCCAATAGTTATATTATGAACAATAACCTCTTATGTACATTATTTATTATTCCTTTGTAAGCACTTCTTGAGTGAAACGCTGAACCAGAGAAAAGACAGCATAGTGCTACAGGATAGACCCTGATATATGTTTACTTTTATTTGTGTTATTTGTAGTTTTCATTGTTTACCAATTACTAAATGAACTTGCATGGTGCATTTATCCATGGTAAAACAGAAGACTGATTCTGATTCTATCTTTGGTTTGGCTGCATGGTCATGTCCAACTAATAACCGGACCTAGCCGGGATGGACTATGTAATGCCTTTATAATTTGGTGATGAGCTGTAAGGTGACCTGCTTGCCCCTGCTGCGAAGCAAAGGAGGCATTGAGAGTGTGAGTGCAAGGATTTCTTTACCCTTCTCTTTTGGTTGGATGGATAATTGTGATGATCATGGTACCCCTTCCTTGGAACCAGGCACTAGGCTGGCAGTCACTGTCATCCAAACAGGGTAAACTGAGACACAGCCAGCAATAATTGATGACGATTTAGAGCCTGTATTTGACCAGGCCAGTCAGTAGACACGTCCATGTGGCCCCCACTGACAGGTCATGATCCTACCACCTCCATTAGTTGTAATTGATTTAACCAGAGACACCCTCTTCTCTTCCTCAACTCCATCAACCGTCTACATGTCACTTATTTCCATCTCATTAGCTATACGTAAAGTGGCTCATTCGGTTCCATTCCTTTCACGTTGGGTTGACGTAAAAAAAGTCTCTCTCTAGTTTCTGCAAAATATTGTATATTCAATGTTTTTTCACAACAGCCAATGCTTTGGATTTAATATAGTATAATGGCAATTATAATTAATACAAAATTTGTGGTTGGTCCCTTAAAGTAATTTTGACTGAACACCTGTGAAGTTGTATTCTTTATTGTTTCATTTATGAGAGCAGGGCAATGGCTCAATGCAGCATCACCCAGCTTTAATCCATGTCCCCTAAAGAGGTTTAAAACACTCTAGTTTCATCTAATCTTCTCGCTTAGGCCCAGCCGAGCTTGAAACCTCCTCTTTTTCCATGATAGGAATGGACAAATAAAGGTCTCTCCCAGACCACTCATGAAAGGACACTGTGTGCTCTCTGGATTAGGGGCTTGTTTTTTTCTCTTTCTCAATTAGACTGAAAAGGATGAAAAAAAATAAAGTCTCCTGTTTGCTCAGTATTATACCTGGCTAAAGATTTTGCAGGTTTTACTCGTCTCTTTTCAAAGCTCCAGCTTTTAGTGGCATTCACAAATTCTTGTGAACCCATGCTCTCCAGAACAAGCCTATTTGCTCAATCTTTGAAGGGATGCGTTTAGACAGGCATCTCCATTCTAATACTTTTTTCCTCCTATTTGTCATCCAACCAATTACAGCAGCTATCAGGAGACCAGAACTGAAAAAGATCAGAATTGCTCGTCCAAATGCAGCCTCTAAAGTGCTGTTGCAAGTCCAATCCATTTAACATTTTAACATTTATTTAGGCCATAATAAGATATGTATTAATTAGTGTTATACTGGTGTTTCAATGGTTTAGTAATAACCACAGCTCATCTTTTTAAAATGCCCAATTGTTAAACAAAACGGCACCCAGTTCGTGCTGGTTTAAGCAAGCAGAGGCAATCAGCCAGTGCATGATTTGCCAAAAAATGTCAGGCAGTGGTACGGACGGCTCTCGACAAGACAAGGGTCCTTCAAGTTCAACATCAACGGCGCTTGTTTTCTATTTTCCGTGTGTTGCTCAGGTATCTGTTCGACTGACCTTTTTTTAATAACAGGTACTTGTGCAATGACAATGCATCATTTTGCTATTGCATTTCTATCTCATCTCTCTTTGCATGTTACAGAGCTTTTATTGTGCAATCTTTGCTAATGTTTTTAGCTAGTGCATGTAGCTAGCTAGCTAGCTATGCACACCGATTTGAAAGACATTTAGCTGGAAATTGGCTCTGCTAAAACTAGATAGTAGGTATTCTGACTACTGTACTGGCCCTTTCTATGTTTTGTTTTAATCTTAATGTCTATTAAGTTGGCAATACAGGCAGTTGATGAGTATATTATCTTCTGGTTTGAGAACACCAAACTTCAGTTACGAATGTTTGTTTTTAGTTCAAACAAGTTGGCTACTTTAATTTGTTTTACGTCGCAGCACCATATCTATCATTGTAACGACGTATTCGTTGCTTCCCTTTCAACAGTAGAACATTTTCATGTATGACGTCACAAATAAATGGTACAAAGTATAGGTGTCACACAAGATTGGTCAGTGATTTAATTAATAACAACCAAATAAGTTATTCTTGTCTAGATTGCTAGTATATTTGCAATATTTCTACGAGAGGGTGCTGGAAGGGGTTTGAAGATGTGCAGCAGTGCTGTTGGCTGGTGGGTGATGAATTGTTGCCTATCCTCTTGTCCCTCGGTCATGAAGTGTGCAGGTAAAACACCTAAGGGAGGAAATTGGTGATTATATAAACAGATAAGAGGTAGGTGCCTATAGTCTAAGTCAGGACCCTCCTAAATCAGGACGACGCAGTGACAAAGTGCTCCATCAGTGCCTGCTTGCCTGAATGAGGCTTAGATGGTATTATAGTCCCTTATCTAGCATGGCCCCAGTTCAGCATTCACGCCATTGACAGGAACAATGCCTCTTCTTCCCCCCACTGCTGTCCTGAGTGACAGTAGGCGTAGGTTCACTCGTGTCTGACTTCACCCTCTATCTGGGCTAGCTCCGGCAAATCAGGGGTGTTATGTTATTCCAGTCCCGATACCCCCACCACCAACCGCTCAGTCACACAATAAAGGGCGTGTGTCCATGCCACTTCCTATGCTGTTTATTTAACTGCTCTTTTAGAATGGACCTGGGTCTCCATTCAGCACATTGGTTTCCTCCTCAGGAGAATCTGAAATTAGTGGCGGAGATAGGCGGAGGGTCTTGGAGGAAAGGCTGACTAATGGTTAAAATGTCAATGCCACCAGTGAAGTGGAAATGCCTACAGAGATATTGAGAGAAAAGGGGGAAACACAAGATAAGACTTTTTCGATAAAGAACATAATGACCAATAGCTGAGGTATGAGCTCACTAGAAGGAGGTACTTCATACTTGCCATGGAACCTTTTTTAGTGCCTGTAGTGAAGTAGGTCAAAGCTGTTGTAAAATGTGTAGACGTTTCTTAATATATCCCCTACAAGCAGCCAATCCTTAATGCATGTGTGCAAATGCCTTGCAAGATATTGTCATTTTCATAATGCATATCAAATCACATTTAGTGATTATAATTAAAATCATTCTGTTGGCTCATGGGACCTTGGCACAGATGTCTGTTTATAATGGGTTTGGTGAGACAGGTCAATGTAGTTTCCATAACAACCTCCCTGTGATCTGTATGCCCTGCTTGTATTTATGAATGGCAGAATATGACAGGGGCAGCTCAGGTGGGTAGCTGCCTCTCACATGATAGCTAGCAACCAATTCCAAACAGCCATGGGAGGAATGTAGTCTGGACAACCCTTATTCCCGCAAACTTTGAAGCCCATATCGTAACGACCCTGGGTTCCCAATCCAATCCCCTCTTTCTTCATATAAGCAGCAAGCTCCATGAAGCAGGGGGCACAGATAGTGGCTGCGTTTGATCTGAAGGTCGCCAGCCTCTTGCTGGTGTTGAGAGATACCTGGCTGGAGGAGCTGGCTCTTATTTAATAACATGAAGGGGAAGCGGACTCTCTCTCTCATAATTAGGCATAATTACCCCGCAGGTGTTGACAGATGGGCTGAGAAGAGACAAACTGCCTTTATCCACAGACTTAGAGTCAGATTACCAGAGCTGTCTTATCTGTTACAGGGCCAGTAGGAGCCTCAATCTTCTCCTGGCCTTGCTACCTGGCTCTTCCCACTGGGGCAGGCAAGCAGGCAGCCCTAGTCTGAAGGAGCTCAGGTATATTAATCAGTCATTCTGATTTATTATTCCCTTTTTACCTGTCCCACAAATGTAATGAACCGTTCTATAATTTTCAAGATGTTTCTTACATGGCTTTTTTTTTTTTAAATAAGCGCTCTTTAATTCTGTAAGACAGGCATATTTACTGTAGAGTAACACATTCCCTGACTGACCTTCTGGTTTTATGGTCATCTGTCATTATTGAAAGATCAGAATTGGTGTTGGGGTGAACCTCCACAATTGCTTGTAGCACAGTGTTCTGTCAGCCTTAGACCTGTGCCCTGTTCAGTCACTTCTGGCTGGAATACCAACTAGGCTGACTGTTTTGTTTTGATATATATCAGCTTGGCGAGACAGAGACATGGGAGCAGGCCTTAGAAGGGGAACCAGTCTGTGTTTGCTTGGTTGCCTCTCCAGGTTAGCGTGAAACAATTGAAGAGCCTCTCTGAATGGATTTGAGTGACACAGAACTGTTTATTTGTCTACTGTTTCTGCCTCCCACCACCTTCCACATGTTTGTATTGGGTTTTTTGGGGGATTTGCTAACAACCGACCACCACAACGGTTCCATTGTGGGGGTCAGTCACAGGCAGTGGCTCTGGAAATGCTGAGGGGGCCAGCCAGAGGATGAGGAGACTGGTATGAGGAAGTGGTGGTGTAGTAGTGTCTGTTTCTGTATAAATAAGGTAAGGATCCCGCCCAGTGTTCCCACTATGGCTGATAAATGCCAATATTAAACTGCTATCCAAGACTGTGGTTTTGCCTCAGGATTTACCTAAATTGCTCCACTAGGACCAATGTGGGTTTGTTAAACAATAATCCTTGGATAACCTCAGACTGTTACGTTATCTTACATGCTTAGTGTCTATAGTTTCTGTTAAGACTTAGTCTTCTGCTTGAGGAGAGTCTGTGTGCTACTAAAGGTGTCTCCACTCTGCTTGAGGAGAATCTGTGTGCTACTAAAGATGTCCCTCTCTTCGCTGCTTGAGCAGAGTCTAGCTGTGATATTATGGGTGAGTTCCTTCTCTTTGCTTGAGCGGTCAGAACCTGTGTGATAGTGGTAGATGCTTGGCTGAAGTGGTAATGGGATAGCAGTGTGCTCCAGAAATAGCCTGGGGATGACTGTGTTCTTTGTTAGGGGTTAGAGTTAGATGGTGATGCTGGTACCCTCTTCTTAATTAGGGAGGCTGTCCAGAGGTCTGTCTTCACGCTTCATGGATTAACATGGACAATTTAACCACTAACCTTCTGAAATGAGCTTCTCCAAAATACCTCTGGCTCCAGTTTCAGCGTGTGGTGAAGTGGAGAGTAAGGGTTAGCATATCAATGTTGAGTAGGAGGTGCTTATAGACTAATATGCCTTGATTTAAAAAATAGGACTAGTCTGTAACCATTGGAAATGAAGTTGGCCTGTGGTCATGTTTCTTAGATGTCCTCGTGTTGTGGTCTTCTATCACAGCAAGTCAATTATTGTCAGTGTCAACACATCACTGTGATTTGTAGTGGTGGGAAACAATTTAGAAGGTTACATATTGTGATACTGGCTTGCACTTTATTGTAGATAAATTAAAACCCTCAGATAAAATGTTTGCACTAGTTAGCTGTGTGTGTCAAACTCTGTTAATGTGAACTGGTCTAGCCTTCTGTGATTCTCTGTCTTTGGTGTGTGATCTTTTAGTTCTGTGTGTCTCTGTCTTTGGTGGGTGATCTGTTAGTTCTCTGGGTCTCTGTCTTCTGTGGGTGATCTGTTAGTTCTGTGGGCCTCTGTCTTCTGTGGGTGATCTGTTAGTTCTCTGGGTCTCTGTCTTCGATGCATTGATACTTGATAGAAGACTAACCATCAGGGATTAATATAATAAATGGTGTTCAAGCTTAGGTATCTTAGTATGGTCATATTATGGTATGGTGACCTGCCAGCCCTGTTCATTTGGCACTGTCACATGACTTCCTTTTTGGGTTTCTGGTGGCTGGCTGTCCCAAGCAGCTGTCTCTACAGCAGAAATTAAAGCCTTAGGCCTTTTGATTCCTTTTGAGGAACGTCTGCTGATCAAAACTTGAGGGAAAAGCGTCAGTCTCTCTGGGTTTGTAGTAATTAAGTTGTCATGTGGAGTGATTTATGACATTGAGTTTGAGCAGCTCTTATCATGTTGGCCTGCAGGTTTTATTTGTATCCTTATTTTTAAATTATAATGAAAAGATCACTGTGTGTATTAGATGTACCCAAATTCTTATTGTGAAGGAATACAGTCAACAATAAAAAATATAGCTAACACATCAGAATAAGGCCTGTTGTAAGAATATTGTTATTCCCTTCCATACTGAATTTCCCACTGAAGAGTCATGCAATCTGTTCTGTCTGGAGTGAAGTCTTCCTTAAGCCTCTAGTAAATTGCGAGATCTATCATAATCACAGCTTTTCACTTAAGGAACATTGAAACTCCCCCAAACTCACAGATTAGCCAAACTATCATTATTCATTTCGATCTTAAATGATTGGAATCAACCATATAAATTACCTAATTTATCATCAAACCCCCTGAATTCCACTGTAGTCATGTAGAACATGCTTTATGCCAACGGGTGTAAACTCAACTGTTAGGCCGACCTTTCTTCTTTGGTCTTTCGGTAGGTGAGACTGCTGTGATGACCTCTAGGGTTTTGAGATAGTGACCCAGTAATGGCTCGCCCTGCCCCGGCTCCACTGTACACCCTGAGGGGGGCTGGTTCTGCCCTCAATGCCCTGCACTTCAGTTGCTGTGGAGGGGACACTCCCCTGCTCTTTTCAGGGTGAGGGACCATGCACCATCTCCACACTACAGCCCATCAGATAGTCACTCTTTTGGGGGGGTATATTATTGTTATTTTCAGAAAACACATCATACAAAGGAACATGCTGATTTATATTTCTAGAGGAAGAAACGTTGTAGTTTGTTAGCCATTGTTGATTATATTGGTAATTTTTAATTGTGTTTTGTGTAGGTCAGCGCAGGGTTCAGTCCATGTGTGGAACCTGGTCACTCGGAGAGCAGGGAAGGTTCTAGATGGTCATTCTGGAGCTTCTGTCATCTGGCTCAACACTCTCCTTTCCAGAGACACTCTCATCAGGTAACTTCTTCATTGACAACATCAAGGCCTTACTGATCTTCAGTTATGATGGATACCGGGCATTGTTTTTCAGGTGTGAAATAAAATGCCTTCAATGTTTCCTCGACCTTCAATGTTGACCTTTGGTCCTATGTATTTCTCTTGTTAAGATCATGACACTTTACACACCAGGGTTGAGGGTTTGAGTCTCATGGAGGGGCCAGAACAATGAAGTATACAAATCTAACCATTCACTACTGTAGGCCGCTCTGGATAAGAGCATCTGCTGAATGACTTAAAAGTTCAAATGTTAAACTCTCTCCCTCTGTGTATGGCCTCACAGTCAGGGCCGGGACATGCGAGTTTGTCAGTGGGATCTGGCTGAAGGGCGCAGTGATGTCACAGACTCTGTGTGGACCGGCAGTGTGGGGTTCTGTCGCTGTTCCCTGCTGGAGACTGGGCCTGGGAGATGGCTACTGGCCCACCCTGGAGAAGCCATGGAGGAGGTGAGGGGAGGCGAAGCAGATTGGGGCAAATGAGCGGACAGACAAATTACGGTCTTGGGACACTTGCTGGTTCATGTGTTAACTGTGAAATATTTGATAATGCACCTGTCAAAATGGATGTCTTGTACGCATGCAAAACTTAGCTTGTAGCAATCAATCAATCAGTCTAATGTATTTTTTATAGCCCGTTGTACATCAGCTGTTGTCCCAATGTGTTTTACTGATACCCCACCTGAAAACCCAACAAGCAAGCTACAACAAGATTACAGGTTCACTGCTGAGAAGGGCCAGTATGAATGCATTGACTGTTGATCAGGGCTCGTCTGAGAAAGCTGCAAATTGATGACGTCTGAGGGCAAACCAAACACTTTATATGGGTAGGACCTTTCAGGCTTTTTGGATGAGGTCATCCAATCGACGGTCCGCTGCCTTCCCTCCAGGCCGTAAACCCCCTTCCTGATGCAGATTGGCCACAAAGATCATATTGGGCCTCAGACATCCAAGCCGTGGACGTCTCACACGGCCACCATCTAGCAGACCGAGACCGTTCAGGAGCCTCATAACCAGTACAAAACCCTCTCCCCCAGGACCTCAGGCTGTTAAACAGCCTTTGGTGTTTACCCATTGACTTCAGAACCCTCATGCACGCTCAAACACAATTCACACACTCACCATTCACACACTGAATCTCACTCTCTCACTCTCTCTCTCTCACAGTCTTGAGCAGACTGTGGTTTGTAGTTCTTTCATTATGCTGACTTCTACCCCACACATCCATAACATCCCCCGTTCCGTTTAACTGACCCTCCATGGCTGCTTTACAGTCATCTATGCCCTCTCCTATGGGATTCTAATTATTCTTCCATGCTCACATCTACGAAGCCTGGCATGTTGTTGTTGCTCTGAGCCAGAGGCGGAGGTAGGAAGGGAGCCGCCCCATCAATTTGGGAGGCAGGCAGGTTTAATGTTTACCACTCGCTGCTATCAGTATGCTGCCATTTAAAAGTATTCATCAGAAGACCGGGGGTTTAATGGGCATCCGCCTTTCTTTGTGTTAGTCCCACAACACTCCTCTGAGGCAGCACCTTGACGACCACTTTGTCTGGCTGACAGGTTGGATATAAACATCGGGTGCAGATGTGGTACCCCGATAAAATACAGATTGCTTCCTTAAATGTGGTGTCTAATCTGATTGGTCCATTAAATGGGATGTGCCCTCTGATTGGTCCATTAAATGGGATGTTGAATTGGATTGGTTGGGTAAACAGGATGTTAAATCCTCAACCTTAATGAGGATGTATCTCTCTCTCTCTCTGGGGGTCGGGAGACGGAGTAGTGTAGCCACAGGGACTTGCTCACTCATTAGATTGTGCATCGATGTACGGAGACTGAGTATCATTGCTGTAGGGAAGTTGGACAGAGAAAGCTTTAGTCCCTGGCCCACCCCGTGTGTATTTTCTCAGAGTTAGTGCCAGCTTGTCTAGGTTAAGGAACGTCACTGGCGTCCAGAGGTCAGGTCTTATTAGGATGTATTGCAGACTTCAGTAGGGCTGTAGCTCTGGCTGATGGATCACAGTCTAATAGTTGCTGTAAGTAGTCACAACGCCCGTGTCAACCTGTTATGTCCCAGCCCCTTTTTCCTGTTGCTGTGCTCAAATGAGCCATTCTGAATGAGCAATTTGAATTTGATTAATAAAATAAATAGACCCCCCCCTCCCAAAAACAAAACAAAAGCTGTGGAACCTTTCCTAAAGTCTTGCAAGTATGATGTAAGCTGGTGCCTATTCTTTTTTTTCAGATGTAAACTGCTTTTTTGTAGCATTTATTGAATGCAGTAAGTCCCCACAATGTACTATAGAAATGTGCGCGTGTGTGTGTGTGTGTGTGTGTGTGTGTGTGCGTGCGTGACTGGGTCTAGGGTCGAAAGTACAATTCTATATCTGAATAGAACTTTTGAGTTGCCCCGAACTCTTCACCTATTTAAAAATTAAGTATTAAGTCAAGGATAATGAAAAAATTTACACTTTATGAATGAATTTTGCCATATTTTTATTTGAATAAGGCAATATTGAAACAAAAGCATCAAACTGCAACGTTTTCTTTCAGCTCCATGCCAAAAAAAGTTTTAGTAAAGCAGCATAAAAATGTTCCGTGTTTCTATTCATTGCCAAAATGGGGATTTAAAAATTGTTGCCGAAATTCAGCAGTGCCAAAGAGCCCACCGTGCCCACTACCTTGCTTATTTCACTTTCCACAACTCAAGCCCTATTTTGTACCAGAAAAAAGTTATTTACTTGGAATGTAATAACCTGAAATCTGTCTTGTTTTAATAAAAAATCTTAATGATGAATCGGCCTGTCCCTCTTCCTACAGGTGAAGATCATTGAACTGCCATGTCGGCTGCCAGTCTGCTCTCTGGTCCCACAAGGAAAACCGGGGATGGTCATGTGCATTCATCTGTGGCAGGTAAGGAGTACTCAGTTTCTCCTCTCAGCAACATGGAAAGTGTAGTCAAAACCTTTTCATTTTTTTCCCAGTAGCAGGTGATAAGTAGCCCAAACCTTATCAGTAGCATGACTTGGTATTAAAAGATCATTCCAGAGAGGATGATTCTGTCAGAAATGAGGATGGGGAAGGGTTCACCACCCTGTGAAAGACTGCACAGACAAATAGTGCCACAATTCAAGAATAGCGTATAACAACGTAAAATTGCAAAGATTTGGGGGATTTCATCCACTATGGTACACAGTATCATTCAAAGATTCAGATAATCTGGAGTAATCTCGGTATGTATGGGACAGTATTGGTTTTCACCCTAATCCCAATTCTGTAGTGGACATCACTGCATGGGCACCCGGAACACTTCTGAAAACCATTGTCTGTGAACACAGTAGGTTGCAGCATCCACAAATGCAAGTAAAGAAAGGCCAGCACCTTCTCTGGCCCTGAGCTCATTTTAGATGGACTGGGGTAAAGTTGGAAAACTGTCCTGTAGTCTGAAAAGAGGCTTCTCATCAGAGCACAATGCAAAAGCCAGCATTTGTGATTGTATGGGGGTGCATTAGTGAAAATGTTATGGATGACTTGCAGTTTTGTGTGGGCACCATAAATGCTAAACAATATGTACAGGTTTTGGAGCAACATGTACTGCCATACAGATGATGTATTTTTCAGTAAAAGAGTCTGGGGGCTAAACTGGCCTGCCTCCAGTTTTGACCTGTCCCCTATTGATAACATTTGCCAGATTATGAAATGACAAATACAGCAAAGGAGACCCTGAACTGTTGAGCAGCTGCAATCCTGCAACATTCTACTTTCAAAACTACAGCAGATGATCTCCTCAGTTCTCAAATGCTTACAGCGTTTTGTTAAAAGATGTGATCCAAGAATGTGGTAAAATTCTAAATGGGCGTATTTCTCCCAAAAAAATACAATACCCAGTTTTAACATTTGATGTTGTCTTTTTTCTATTGAATATATAGTTTCAATGATTTGCATATCATTGCAAAACCAATGCCACTATCCAAATATTTATGGACTGCACTATAGATAGGTCAGACAAGTAAATGCAAAGCTGACAATCTGTTGGGCTTGGTGATTTCTAGCTGATTTGTCACAAGCCATTCTGTTCCTTTCTTGATTCACCATGAGCGAGTCGAATCTCAGCGCTGTAATTAGTGTGTTGTAGTGCTGTGGTTAAACAACTGTATATCAGCGACTCAACCAACCCTCTACCCACCAGTCAACTACATATTGCTTGTAGAGATCCTTCACCTTCCTCTGTTTTTCCTAAATACTGCTCTTTTATTTTCCCTGCATTAAAGACAGTAATTATTTTCATTGTTAATGTTTCTTTCATTTACATTTTTTATGATTTTATGCTTACCAAGATATTTCTGGTATTTCGGGGGGAAAAAATTCCCACAGAATAGATGTTGGTTTGGTGCTGTAAGTTCAGTACCATCAGGAATTAAGTCGGTGTGTGTGTTAGTTGGGGTGGTTTTACCTTTCTGCACTATGACCGTTTATTAAGACCGCTTGTCTTTCCAAATGTTGGTAAAAGTTTGTTATTGCATTGCATCTCGTAGAACAGGCTTATTTTGCTTTCCTTTTGAACTGGTACAGCAATTCCAATTGTTCCTCTTGCTTACGACTGTTTGTTTGCTTTAGTTTTGATCTTTTGAGTTCTTCATTATTTCCTTTTATCTGATTTTGGAGGCCCATGCTTGACTGCCAGACATGATTAATAATTATGCAATATGAATGGGAGCAATATTCTGCAGGCAGACGGGCAGGCAGCTCTGTTTGACATCAAAGCAAAAGGCCTAGTTGACATTAAATCATTTGTCTGATCGCTTTCATCACTGGCCAAAATCATCTGGAACTGTTACAGAACCACTCAAACATTGCTGCGATGCTGCTGAGTGGGATAAATGCAATACCTTACCTGCCAGGGGACATGCAAAGGGTTCAGAAGTGTGTTTTTGTGTGTCGTCTGCGTGCCAGTGAATGTGTGTTTGGGTGTTACACATCTCTGTGTACATGTAAATGTGTTTAACCCAGTGATGTGGTCTGTCGTACCCCCTCCCCACACGCACACACTCACACAGCCAACCTAAGTAGATTGCCCTCACATTCTGTCAGTCAATCGCAAGCAGCTTGCCTCGTTATCCACTTGATCCCTGCTGGTGCAGTTTCCTGGACCTCTCACAAGCACCAGGGAGAAGACACTGAGTCCGCTCTCCTCTTCCTCTCTCTCTTGAGTTCCTCTCACTCTTTGTCTTGCTCTGTCTGTCATTATTCTGTCCTTCACCCTCCACTGTGCCGATTTACCATAAAGCAGAAGAGGCCGTTTCTTCTGTCCTCACATCAGCAGCCGTTTGTACTGAGTGTACTACGGACATATAATGTATTATGATAAGTGTAGGTACGAAGGATAGGTATTCATTTGCGAATAGAGGAGCTTTGAAAAAAAGGTTCAGAATTGAGACTTTTTGAAAGTGTACTGTAGGCATGTACACCAAACTCAAACACACAAACGTTTGGAGTCAGTCATTGGCTTAACTGCTCATTCATTTGTTATCTAAACTTGGAACTGTTTTTGTCTGCCAACACTGACTTTTCTAATACCTGTTTTATTGAGAACAATGTCACTCTTAATATAAGTGTCTGCTAATTTACCAAACTTTAAATGTCTGAAGCTATGGTGGGGAAATGTTGACCTGGTTTAGGATAACCAAAATTCAGAAGGTCGAGCATTAGTTTTGGATCAATAGTCTGGTCACATTTATATTCAATTGTTAGATTACATTGTCTTAAAGGATTCATGAGGGTCGTTTCTGGTTTGATACTCGGTTCACTTATCCATTCAGAATAATTGTGGACCAGGTAAACGAGTGGGTGTGTTTCAAATATTTTCTCATAGTAAAAATATATTGTTCAACAATAATCACCAATGAGCCAGTTCATATTAATGATGGACTATTGCAGCCTGACAGGGCCGTACATTTTGTTACAAGCAGGGGGGCGGAGTGGAGGGGCCTCAGAATGGCCCCTGTCCTACCATCTCACCCTTGAAAGTAAGAGCAGGGCTCTTCCATCATGATTACAGAGAGAACAGATTTATTGCTTTCCTTTAAATGCTTGCTGATGGACCTTTTGGAATGGATTAAAAGAAATTAAGAAGGACTTTCTTTCCAAAAGAAATTTGCTCTGCATTTTTTCACCTCTCTCCTTCCCAGCCCTTTCCAAAGTTAGCATGTGGAGTAGGTTTTCTGTCTGGAAGGTAAACGAGCTAAGAGTACATTCTGAGGGGCTGCCGACCAGTAGAGAAGCTGAGGGAGAAAGTGTCTCCATATGTTGCCCGGAACATAGCAGAGGGGAGATGTGGGCTCGTGAGGTGGACACTGATGTATGATGTGCAAGGCTTTTAACATGAACAGAGGCTGCCGGCGAGAAGGAAATGTTCCTATACAGATATCCATCACTTTCAGCTCATCGCCCCACAGCCATGATGTCATGGCCAGGTTGAGTGGAGTGGATGAATGGATGGGAATCGGGATGGGATTGGTTCCGTATGTGGTGCCCACCTTTCCCTTCCTTGATAAGTCCCTTCCCCCTCT
Organism: Esox niger; assembly: GCA_016801105.1. Taxonomy (NCBI): domain Eukaryota; kingdom Metazoa; phylum Chordata; class Actinopteri; order Esociformes; family Esocidae; genus Esox; species Esox niger. The sequence continues at coordinate 7,202 of JACXGJ010002152.1, read as the reverse complement.
GTCTGTCTGTTCCCCTCTGATTATTAGCAATGATGAAGCCGCTGTTGCTTAAGTAAGGTTTCCCTCTTCCACTATTGGTTTTGGTCATACCTTAGGCTGGGCCCTGTGAATTCTCTGAATGATGCATGCACATGTTAAGTATGATGCTACCACACTCAGCACTGCACATTGCCTGCACAGGTTATTTTCCCCCACTTATTTCCCCCCACTTTATTTTACCTTTCTTTTCACTGTTAAGGAGACATCATGAACACAAACATATTCTACATATTGTGCCTTTGGAAAGTATTCAGACCCCTTAACTTTCTCCACATTTTGTTGTCCTCTAGACATTTTAGTTAATTAAAAAACAATGAGACGTCTCTAAAACTTGATTGTTGTCCACCTGTGGCAAATTTGATGACCTGGCCATGGTTTAGAAAGAAATATACATACATTTATTGATACATTGATAGTAGCCAGGAGCACAGTAGGCTCCATCACTGTGAAATGGAAGCTTGAAACCGCCAAGACACTTATCAGAGCTGGCTATCTGACCAAACTAAGAAACTGGGCAAGGGTGGCTTTTTGTCAGGCAGGTGCCTGCCTATGGCCACTCAAACAGTGTTTCAGAGTAGCTCTGCAGATATAGGAGAACCTGCCAGAAGGACAATCATCTCTGCTGGACACCATCAATCAGGCTTATATGGTAGAGTGGCTAGACGGAAGCCAGTCCTGAGATAAAAGGCATATGATCTGCCACGTGCAATACTGGGAAAGCATATGGAAATATTTCTCTGGTCTGATACCAAAATATAACAATGCCAAGCTCTATGTCTGGCGAAAACAAGGTACCACTCATCACTTGGCTAATTACATCCCTACGATTAAGAATGGCATTAGGATCATCATGCTGTGGGGATGCTTCTCTTGACTGTTGCTGGGAGACTAATCAGGATTGAGGGAAAGATGAAAGGAGCAAAATACAGAGTGGGCTTTGAAGAAACATGATCCAGAGTGCACAGAACCTCAGACTGGGGCGAAGATTCATCTTTCAGCACGAAGGCAACAACCCGAATCACGCAGCCAAGACATGGCAGGAGTGGCTTTGGGTCAAGTCTGTGAATGTCCTTGAAGCTTGGACATAAATCCGATTGAATATCTGTGGGGAGACCTGAAGATCACAGTTTGCTGATGCTCCCCATCTAATTTGCTGACAAAGCTTGAGATGATCTTCAAGGGAGAGTAGGAGAAAGTCTGCAGATCCAGGTGTGCAAAACTGGTAGAGCCATTCCCAAGAAGCTGTGATAGCTGCCAAAGGCACTTCTACACATTTCTGAATAAAGGGTCTGAACGCTTATGCCTTGGCAGCCATTTTTTTCTATCCAGTGACGTCTCTGGATCCAGGAACACCTCATATATATTACGTTACTATTCTATAGATGCTGAAATTAGCATTCAAGTTTTCCCTTGTGCAGGTTTAGATATGACAGCACTCATTTGATGGATTGTAACTTTAGCCTGCTAGTTGGCTACATTTGTATAAGCAATGTGTAATCACATTTTAGGGAAGTGGAGGCTACTCAAAATGTTACACACACAAACACATCTGATTTACCTAATCTTGTGGATATTGAACGGATCTCAATATTCACTCCCCTGGAGCCTATGCCAGAATCCTGTTGCTAGACTTCAGCAATCCTCTATTGAAAGTATGAGCACTGAGTTCAGCTGGCTCTGTACCTAAGTCTAGCAATTTACGAGGGGTCCATCCCAAATAGCATCTTATCACGAATTCCGTCAGTGCATTGACCTGGTTAAAATAAGCACACTTTGTAGGGAATAGGGTGTCTTGTGGTTCAGCCATGTTTGGATGTTCCACATTCATCACCATAATTCCCACTTTTCTCCAAGACAAGTTATCTCATCTGGGAGTGCCCGAGTCCACATGCAGGTGGATCACAAACTTCCTGTCCAACAGGAGGCAGCAAATGTGGCTGGGGAAGCACCTGTCTAACTCCCTGACTATCAGCAATGGCTCCCCTCACGGCTGAGTCCTGTCACCCCACTCTTCTACTTGTGCACTAACAGCTGCTCCTCCAGTCACCACTCTGTCAAGCTGCTGTCGTTTGCGGATGACACCACCCTCATCAGACTTATTTCTGATGGAGACCAGTTTGCCTACAGGTTGGAGATTGACCACCTGGTGTCCTCGTGCAGTCAGAACAACTTGGAGCTCAACCCTGTAAAGACAGTGGAGATGACCGTGGACTTCAGGAGAAACCCTGCTGCCCTCCCCCACATCGCTCTGGTTGGCTCCCCAGTCAACTCTGTGGAGTCATTTTGCTTTCTGGGCTCCATCATCGCCCAGGACCTCACCTACAAAACCCAGCAGAGGAAGTATTTCCTGCGGCAGCTGAAAAAGTTCAACCTGCCAAAGACTATGATGGTGCGTTTCTACACTACCATCATAATGTCCAGCCTGACCTCCTCCATCACCGTCTGGTACGCTGCAGCCACTGCCAGGAGAAGTGCAGGCTCTGCAGAAGGTGATTGGCGCCTCATCCGCTCTGCAGAGGGTGATTGGCTGCAATCTGCTGTCTCTGCAAGACCTAGACACCTCCAGAGACGAGAGACGAGCAGCAAAGATTGGGGCGGATCCCTCTCACCCTGTCAATTGAACTCACAACTCTCAAGGACGCTGCATATGTTAACAAAGAGGAGGAATGTGGTAATTTACTCATACTGGTATTTAATTATAGGAGGATGTACCAAATGCAAAGAGCCCTTTTGATAAAGGGCAATCCTCTTTTGAAAGTAGGAGCACTGAGTGCAGCTGGCTCTGTACCGAAGACTAGGAACTTACCAAATAACATCTTATCACTAATTCAGTCAATGCATTGACCTGGTTAAAATAAGCTAACTTTGTAGGGAATTGAGTGTGTGGTTCAGCCATGTTTGAATGTTGACCACAGTTCTCATACAGTATACTACAATGGCACTACTTTTCTCTCTGACTCTTAAGGTGCACCTATCAACGTTCATCCATCTTGCCAGCTGTGCTTTATATGATGAATCTTTCCCTGAAGCAAGAGAGTCTGTATTCCTGCAGAGAGACTTCGTGTAGAGGGGCTATGGTGGATATAATGAATTAGGTGTCTACCCAGGGTTCCCTGGCCTCTGCCCTGTGACATCATCAATCAAGGAGTTCCAACACTTAACGTGAAGTGCGAGGGCCGAGGGGCAGCAGACGGTAATGCTTAGCAACCCAGAGAAACCCAGCCAGCATGCAAAGGAACGCTCCTTTTCACTTGTTTTTATTTGTTTTCATAATCTCATAAAATCGTATGTTACTGGCATGTTTATAAGGAATACATGGATTTGTCTATAATTTGTTTAAGGCCAAGTGAAACGTACCATTAAGTCAGAAGAGGACTTAAGGAGGGGGAGGACAGGGGAAAAGTGTCCTGGGCTCACTTGGCCTCTGACACACATGGAAAGAATTTATCTCCTTCAGTCTTGCCTCTGCAGGGCACACCATGGCCAGATGGTTGCTCCGCCCCTCAGTGAGACTGATATCTTGAAGTATGTAGCTATGGCTCAGTGCAGTACAAACAATACAAAGAAGCAGTTTACTGGTGGGTTGTATTTTTATTGAGATATCCTCCCTCTGAACTGGTTAGGTTGCAACACTTGCCAGTATTCTTTGTTTCCGCTTGACTGTCTGTAAGACAATGATAGGTTGCTGTGTCGCTGATTTGCATAAGCCAGGTGGAGGTGTCTGCGTTGGGGCGGGGCCTGCCGACTGAGGGGGAAGTGCTTTAACTCGCCAAGAGAGATGAATGGTGGCCATTTGGGGGAGCTCACCTCCATCGTGAATCTCTTGTAGCCTCCTTTCTTCCCTCTCCTTTTCTTTCCCTGCCTCCTTTCTTCCCTCCCTCCTTCTGATCCTTCCCTGCCTCCTTTCTTCCCACTATCCCTCCTTTTTTTTGTCCCTCCTTTCTTTCCTCCCTCCCTCCTTTCTTCCAGTATTGAGTTGATACTTGAAGCCCTGTGCTTTTATCAGCTCTTCTTTATGGTTTCATTCACACAATTGATTGAGGAGCCCTCCGTATTCCCCCTCATAAGGCCTGTCCTCTTCCATCACACATAATGGACTGGATCCTTCACAGGCATCCAGTAAACAAATGAGGAAGTTGTTCTGAGGGTACACTCATGTCGGCTTGCAGTAGAACCGGATACATAGAGCATGTCTGTACTAACTTGTGTTTGTCTCCATTCGGCAGCAGCAGCAGGTTTGCTCCTGTAGGGAGGAATACAGATGAGGAGTAAAGTGATGAGCGCTGTAATGGCTGCCAGGCCAAGCCGGTGGGAGAGTAATGGTTCTCACAGTGTCAGTGTTCTCCCGTAGAGATAACCCCTGCTCTGTCTGCGCTCTGTGCAGCCCTGTGGCTTCTGTGGTAACATCTCTTCCCTTTTCTCCCCCCTCCTCTAACTCCCCTCCTCCAGCCAGATTCAGGCGCAGGACCTCTACTCCTGGCCGGTTATGAGGATGGCTCCCTGGCAGTTTGGGATGTATCCCTGAGGTCTGTGTTGAGCCGTGTGGCTGCCCACCCTGAGCCCGTCATGTGTCTGGCCTTTGACCCCAATGGGCAGAGGGGTGTCTCTGGCTCTTCTGAGAAGAGCCTCTCCTCCTGGACGCTTGATGGACAGCACAGATTTCAGGTCAGTGAGGGTGAACCCTCTCCACAGGCTTTCTGCACACTCCGTCTTCTCACCCAGACCTGGGTTCGCATAGTAAGTCTGCAGACGTTTTCACACACTGAGCTATGGTAAGAATCACAGTTTGTGTAGTATTTCTTCCCTTTGGTCTGATTCTGTTTCTTTGGTTTCACAATGTAATATGTCAAACAAACTATATGCCGGTGATGCAGATATTTATAAAAGGAAGCAACCTCTGATCATTAGTCTTGGTTAAAAAAGTGAAGCTCCCTATACTTCCAATACATTTTTATGACAAGGTGGGTAAACTGTTATGCATATTAGAAATGCAGGTCTTTTTTATTGTCAAAACGTATTCTGATTAGCCAGTCAGGATGGGTTCTCGGGCTTCTTACATCAAATCCTAACTCTGTAACAGGAACATTGAATGGTCTGACGAGGCAATTTCTCCTCTCATTTCTGTTTTCTTTCAGCGTTGGGGATTGAATGCAAACTGGAGCGCCCTTTTCTATTTAGCTGATAGGAGCAGAACACAGTATGGTTGTCTGCTGTATTAACCAGTCTTTGGCAAGGACCGATTCTTGGGTGTCAAGGTGCCATTCTGCACACCACTGTTGTATTGTGCTGTTCTTTGCCTTTGTGGCTCAGCTGTTTAGTTTCATAGTTCTTGATATTCTCCATGGACCTTTCACAGCAACAAGCTTTCTTAGCCCGCAAATGCTGCTTACGGGAGTTTTTTGTATTTCCATATAATTTTTGCAAACTCTAGACACTGTCATATATGAAAGCGAAGGTCGACAGCCTGTTCTGAGATACTGAAAACTGCTGTTCCTGGCAGTGACAATCGTATCACGCTCTGTCCCTTGTCTTACAAACAGTAACTTGCCTGTATGCCTGCTTTATATAGCAAACCACAGCTATGTGACAGAATTGGAACGTAGAAACTAGTAAATATATGTACTAGCCTTAATAAAAAGGCTGGTCTCTTGGTCAGGCATGACTTAGGTCTTCAATGGAAACATTGCAGTTTTTAAATAAATGATAACATTTGTAAGCATCACCAGTGTGCATCACCCTATTATATATCAATATTTTTCTCAACACTTGGTCATTCCACTACAGGTGTGAGCTTAGTTCTTTCTTCTTTTTTGATCATGCATACCTTTTTATTTTAAAGGCTTTGTTGATGCCTTTTGAAAACTGTTAGCAGCTATCTTGTTTTAAAATGTGTAGGCCTTGGTCTACACCCTGATAGCAGTAAAGCATATATTCATAAGATCTTAAATGATTTCTTTACCCTTCTTATGTGTGTGCTCTTTGTAAATGTCTAAAGAGCCTTGGTATGGCACAACCCCTAAATGTCTGAACAGTGCATTCTCTTCTGATATGCCCATGTTTTAGCCAAACCAGGAACTACAGCGAAAGTTAAGAGGGACACAATAATTCATATGTGAAAGAGCTTTAAGACTGATTGATTGATTGATTGATTGATATTTACAGAAGCCTTCTAAGTTGAAACCGGAAGTACAGCCTTGATTTACATTTTTATAACACTGTTGACTCCAAAGCTATCCTTAGTATCAACTACTGTGCCAGGGTACTTTTACTCTTACACCTGTTCTACTCTGCTTTTCAGTGGCGGTTGCTTTTTGAGCTGATGGGGTTTTGAGTTGATTGTTTTTGAGCTGATGGTTTCTATCATTAAGTCTATGTTCTTGGTGGTATTCAGATCCAGGAATGTCCCCCTGTACCCAAGGTCAGACTTAATCCACAGAAAATTTTCATCTGAATGTGATATGACAAGTTTTACAGCCTGAGTATTTTATGTGTTGTCTTTAAGAGTATAGTTGAGTGAGCCCTGTGATGATCCTTTTGAGTCTCTTTGTTGAATCTAACCCATTATGGTCTATTTGAGGAATGTTTACCATTTCATCTGGTAAAATTGCTATTTGCACGTCTTAGCGACCTTTCTACTCTGAGCTAATCAAAAAACAGAAGAAAGCCGGAGTAGTGTTCAATGAGCAATAAAGGAGGGTAATAAAAATGTCTGTCCTGACTTTAGTGAACCTTTTTAAAGCTGGCAAAATTTTGGGAACGTGTTGCTGGCATCAAATTCAAAATGGGCATGTATTTTCACTTACAATATTTGATATGTTGTCTTTGTACTATTTTCAATTAAATATAGGGTTAAATAATTTGCACATCATTGCATAATTTTTTTAAATCATTTTACACAGCATCCCAACTTTTTTGCCAACAGAGTGGTTTATTTAATATACAAATCTAAAGTATAATAATTGGTACATGTCATGTCCTGGCTATGCCCCTAGCCATCTTTGCGCTGGCTGGGGCCATAGCCAGGACATGGCCTAAATAGGTGGCTCTAGCCACCTCTATGTGCTTTGGTTTCCCCAATTGGAGGCAGGTGTTCGTTATTGCCTCCAATTGGGGAACCTACTTATGTTGAATGTTTGTGCACGTAGTTGTGGTTTATTTTGGTT
>JACXGJ010002151.1:0-70133 GCA_016801105.1 Esox niger | reverse complement strand
ACATGTATTAGAGCCTTTCTACTGTTGAGTACATGTATTAGAGCCTAACTACTGTTGAGTACATGTATTAAGAGCATATCAACTGTAGAGCACATGTATGAGAGCCTGTATACAGTTGAGTACATGTATTAGAGCCTTTCTACTGTTGAGTACATGTATTAGAGCCTAACTACTGTTGAGAACATGTATTAGAGCCTAACTACTGTTGAGTACATGTATTAGAGCCTTTCTATTGTAGAACCTAACCCCTTACTACGGTAGGGCGCATGTATTGGAGCCTATCAACTGTAAAGCACATGTATTAGAGCCTATCTTCTATGAGCCTATATACTATGTATTAGAGTAATGTTCAATCAGTATATTTTGTTTTAAAATCTCATAGTCAATGATCGAGTTATTCAAGCTTTTTTTCTGTAAACCACTTGTGTTCTGATACATATTGACCTGAACCACAGATGAGATCACAGACAGGTGGAGATCTTTTATTGAAATGCATGCATGATGTCCTGTGGTTGGAATACTCTTCTCCAATATATTCCTGTTTGTAGGTTTTTTTATGCTCTCACTCAGCTGTGACAAACAGGTGTCTGACAACAGGACCTGCCTGCTCTTATGTGCGTCATGCAGTAAGGTTTAAGGAGTTTGTTGTTGGGCAGTTCTTACACAACACATGACAGCGGTTTCCCCATCTCACTAATTCCGTACTATTGGCTATGATCTATGTGCTACAAATGATAGATTATACGGTATGATTTCTGCGCTGTGGGTGGTTTATCAATGTATCATTTATATACACTACCTTTCAAATGATTGGGGTCACTTAGAAATGTCCTTATTTTTTGAAGAAAGCATTTGTTTCATCAAATTGGTCAGAAATACAATGTAGACATTTTTTATGTTGTAAATCACTATTGTAGCTGGAAACAGAAGATTTTTAACGGAATATCTAGATAGGTGTACAGAGGCCCATTATCAACAACTATCACTCCTGTGTTACAATGATATGTTGTGTTTCCTAATTCAAGTTTGCCATTATAAATGGCTAGGTGATGATTAGAAAACCCTTCTGCAATTATTTTAGCACAGTTGAAAACTTTTGTGCTGATTAAAGAATCAATAAATCTGGCCTTCTTTAGACTAGTTGAGTATCAGGAGCATCAGCAATTGTGGGTTCAATTACAGGCTCAAAATGTCCAGAAACAAATAACTTTCTTCTGAAACTAGTCAATCTATTCTTGTTCTGAGAAATGAAGGCTATTCCATCAAAGAACATCTCATACAATGATGTGTGCATTACCATTCACAGAAGAGCGCAATCTAGCTCTAACAAGAATAGAAAGGAGTGTGAAGCAGCAGCATGCCACTAAGCAAGAGGACAAATACATTGGTGTCCAGATTAAGAATAGTTTCTATTGCAAACCCTTTAAAAAGCGTATAAAGTGTATTTCATATTTGTTAGTTATGTCTCATTTGACATTGGTGTTTGTTAGACAATTATGCAATTTTTATTAAACCTTTGTAAAGTATTACATAAATGATTTGTAACACAGCTGTCTAGTGCTTATGCAAACATTATGAAGCATTTATGAGCTCAACCTAATATAAAACGTAAGCATACATTCAAATTCAAATGAGCAGCAAAATACATACTTCTCCTTTGCACTACAAAGGTTTTCCTGCTTTTACAGTAGCTATGTTAGATTATTGTCATTTTAACAGTGTATAGGCAGGTTGGAGATTATTTAAACCCTCCAACAGCCAAATTAGATTATTGTTCTTATTTTCTAGAAGGAATGAAATGTTTGGGCATTCTATTAAAAGTCCATCTGAAAAGCCTTTTTTATTTTAAAAACAAAATGCTATCATTTGATGCTAAGGAAGGCCACAATATAATCCTTACCGAGAATGTTAATTCAGATTTCTTTATTGGTATTTCACCTGATTGTGTTGAATAAGTAACTTGTATGAGTGTAAAATAGTTTTGTTTTCCCCAAATCATTTTAGTGTGAATTCAGTTCTCCAGTGGTTATGCTTCATGTTTAGGTGTACAATAAATGATCACTATTGAATTTGAACATCAGCATAGGATGTTTTCCTAGTGACAAGAGAGGGAATGAAGATGTCATGCAGTAAGGTCAACACAATGGTTTTAGAACAGATTGGGCACTAACATCCCACACCTAAAATCATTTAGTTAGACTGTGGCTTATAGTGTAGACACCCCCATCTCTACCAAGGCATCTTAACCAGACTTCCTCAACACCTAGTTAATATTTATTAGCTAATTTGCATACTATTCGATATCAACATGTCATGGTTCCTAATACTTATTGGGTCAGGGATATTTTTTTCTCAATAATTACTTAACAAAAGGTAAGTACTAGTATGTAAGAAATGTGATAAGTAAAACTATAAGATAAGATATTCGTAAATACAGCAATAACTAATGCATAGGTACTAGTATCCAGTTAATATTTTAATTTTAACTTGCAAGTACTAATGAAAAAGCACAACTATACAATTAATATTTACTAGTAAAAAGTGAAATAGTTACTAGTAAGTATTTGAATAGTTCCTAGTAACTAAAAATAAGTACTAGCATCTAATGAAAGTTTAGTATTACAACTAGAATAGATGGTAGAGGGTAACTATTGGAATCGTTACTGGTAATGAAATAATTTGTACTGGTAACTTTTATATAGTTGCTAGTACGTTTTTAGGAAATAATGTTAAAACGGCTTATCATAATTGCTAGCACTGCCCTCTTATCATTTACTAGTTGTTGGGCTTGGTGATTTTCCTCACCGAGTGACCTGACCAAAAACACTCCAGTTCTATAAAAGCACCAAAAATAACATCAATAAAATCTTTCATATGTATTTTCTTCTTAATCTCCAAACAGCTTCAACTGACTGCACAGTTTTATAAAAAAAACTGTAAATCTCATAGATCTGGGCTGGGGTTTCTCCTCTGGGATGTTTGTGGAACACAGTATCAGAGACTTACTTCAACTTAATTTGAGATCTATCTCTGCCCAGCTTTTTTTCTTCATGTTATTACAGCTAATGTAATTTCCACATGTTCCCTTGCATGCAAATCAAAGACCTGATGAACTGACAACCCAGGAGTGGAGAAGAAGAGGGGGATTAGGGAGAGAGGGAGTTGGTTGAGGATGGAGAAATAAAGGGGGGATTGAGAAACAAGAAGAGGAAGATGGAAAGGTGGAATATAGAACAAAGTAATGGGGATAGATGGTATCCAACGAGGATATCAGTGACATGCCTTTAAGATAAACTTAACAATCTTAACTGTTTCTTTCATGAACATCATATCAAGTATTTAAGTGCTGCGCTAAGACCCGTGTGTGTTTTTGTATGCATGTGTGTGTGTGTGTGTTTGTGTGTGTGTACACACATACACGATTCCATTTGTACATGGCTATTTTTGAATGACTAGTCATGTCTCAACAGATTGACTGAATGCACTCTGATCACATGTAATACGGATCAGTGCAGAGAAATCAACCATATTTCTGTAAATGGTTGTTATAGTACATATAAAGCTAATTTTGATGCTGATGTAATGATGGATGGAAGAATGAGTGGGAAAAGACAGATGGTCAGGAGAGAGAATTATATAGAATTGAAGGAAGGAGGGAAGGAGAGTGATGGAGAAGAGCAACAGTGAATGAAAAAGAGTGCAAGACTTAAAAGTGGCTTCTCTGTTACAGTTACTTGTATCTTGTAAGCAGATGTTGTAATGACCTGAGGAGGAGTGCCTTCTGAATTGCTACAATTAAGTGTACAAGACTGGTCACCGAAATCCAATCTGTTCCTCGCCTCTCTTCATCACTTTCCAAGTTTGACAGAGCCTGGTTGCTTGTGACAGTCCAATTAAGGACATTTGCATATCGAGAGGTTTAATTTTTTGTCTGTCGCTGGAGCATAAAATAAAGGTACCCCTCTGTACGATAGTTGATCTGGAAAAAGGCCCATATGACAGTGTGTTGTGTGTGATGAACCACACCAGCCAACCTCTCCCTCTTTCTCTCTTACAAACCCCTCATTCATACTCTCTCCCTCATTGATTTAAGTCACCTCTCTTTCTCCCTCTTTACTCCCTCTCTAACCTCTCCCCTTCTTCACTGTGCCCCATTTCCTCCATCCCTCCCCCGCTCTTTTTCGCACTCTTTCTGAACCCAAGGCGTGCAGCGTCGGACTATGGTATCTATCAGTACGATCTGGGATGATGCCTCTGGGATGATGCCTCTGGGATGATGTGTGTGAGATGACAGGCTTGTAAAGATGCACACTGAACGTGCTGCAGGTTTTCTATTTATATTTATCGCCTCTCTGCCTCGGCCCTCCCTAACTGCCTCTTTTGTGCGTTGTTGCGGCTGCCGTTTTGTTGTACAACATACCCACCGAACCCACCAAGCTCATTTACAGCAGTGCCACCCATTCACATTACAACTTACTGCCTTGTTCCACGAGTTCAGGACGGAAAATTACCACCACCTGCAATACAGAGGATTTCTCAGATTCAATAGCTGTTAATTGGTGTGAGGAGTATAATGGCTCTTTAATCACTTTGATGTATAGCTGTAAAACAATATGCTGATTGGAGCTCTAGTTAGCACCCCACGATGTTATGCGATGTGGCTGTTGCGTCAATCCTGTGTGTAATGTGCTTATTGAACATTAAGATGTTATGAGCACTAGGACAACACAACATCTGGGATTTTGCGCGTGGGCTTTCCTTCTGGTTTCTAAGTAATTCATGAGCCTTGAGCTTTCAAACGGTGGATGCGTTTCCCTTCGTCCGTCCAGGATGTGGAACCGTGTGAGCCGACTTACATGAAGTGCTGTTTACGCTCACAAACATGAGACGGAAAGGTCGATGTTTTTTTTTCTGTGGATCATCTGAGTCTACAAACGGATGATGAAACAGGGATGATAAAGAAGAAATAAAATAAGGACATCTTGCAAGTTTGGCTGCTGGATAATACGATAACAGAAATGGCCAAATCCACACCTCTGTAGCTAGGATTTGTGCTCTTCATTCAGGGTCTTTTAAGACCCAGCTCCTGACCCTGTTATTGGTGTGACCTTCTCAGATGACCAGGTTCTCTGTAATCTTAAAACCACACCTCCCATAAGCGTAAGCCGAGACAGGTCGAGTCCTCGGGCTGAGGTCATTCTGGGAAACACCGGCACACTCGAAAAAGAAGCGCATGTCGTAAATGGCCTCATCTGACACTTGGATGACACAGGGTCCTTTAGCAATATTGAGGTCCTGTCGCAGAGTAGATTGCTCTCTCACTCAAAGTGGCCTTGTCCCAAGGTACGGTCACAAAAAAAATATGAAAATAAGAGGTCCTCAATTCAGGGACCAACTCCCTAGCTTGACCTGTGGTTAACAGAATAATTTATAGGAAGGTGCGCCCCTTGCAAAGTAACCATAAAGGGACGGATGTTCTGTCTAGTGTTCACAGTCACAGGGTCAAAGATCCTCACCCAAGAACAAGTAATTTATTCATTGTTGGAAATCAGTCAGCTAAAATGATATCAAAATCATTTTCTTTATTTCCAAATTACAGATAGTATAATTCATGGTATGTGAAGTTCTTTCAATAGTGGTCCTGGACATTCATGTGAGTTATGAAATTTGTGTATTGTTTTCAGTAGTGTTACCTTCAAACATCCCATTCCCAGTGAAATGACACAAGGCAAGTTGGTTTGATGAAGCATGCCAAATGCCACAAGGGAATCTGTTGGTTTGCTTGTCTTACATTACCAAGTGGATGGACATACTACTCTCAAGAGATTACATGATGCTAGCTAATTACCATTATAATAGAAATATTATGTGAACTTAGCTAATTACTATTATAATCAAGAGATAACATGATGTTAGCTGTTGTGATAATAAAGAGATGACATGATGTTAATTAAATACTATGAAATTAGAACAACCGCATGATATTTCTTAAGTAGTATGATACAGTTGTGCTCATAAGTTTGCATGCCCTGGCAGAAATTGTGAAAGTTTGGCATTTATTTTGAAAATATGACTGTCTTTTATTTAAGAATTGTAATCATATTAAGTAATTTATTATCATACAGTTGTTTGGCTCTTTTTGAAATCATAATGATAATAGAAATCACCCAAATGGCCCCGATCAATAGTTTACATACCCTTGAATGTTTGGTGTTGTTACAGACACACAAGGTAACACACCCAGGTGAAAATGGCAATTAAAGGTGAATTTCCTACACCTGTGGCTTTTTAAATTGCAATTAGTGTCTGTGTATAAATAGCCAATGAGTTTGTTAGCTCTCACGTGGATGTACTGTGCAGGCTAGATACTGAGCTATGGGGAGCAGAAAATAACTGTCAAAAGATCTGCATAAGAAGGTAATGTAACTTGAAAAATATATCCAAAGCCTTGCAAATGCCAGTCAGTACATTTCAATCACTTATTAAGAAGTGGAACATTTGGGGATCCCTTGATACCATGCCAAGGTCAGGTAGACCAAGAAAGATTTCAGCCAGAACTGCCAGACAAATTGTTCGGGATACAAAGAGAAACCCACAGGTAACCTCAGTAAAAATACATGCTGCTCTGGAAAAAGATTGTTTCAAGGAGCACAATGCAACGATACTTGAACAAAAATGAGCTGCGTTGTCGATTTGCTAGAAAGAAGCATTTGATGTGCCAATGCCACAAAAAAGCTGGTTACAATATGCCCGACAACACCTTGACACGCTGCACAGCTTCTGGCACACGAATTTGGAGTGACAAAATCAAAATAGAGCTTTAAGGTCACAACCATAAGCGCTATGTTTGAAGAGGGGTCAACAAGGCCTAGTGAACAGAATACCATCCCTGCTCTGAAGCATGGGGGTCACTCACTGGTGGGTTTTTGGGGAGGGAGATCTACAGGCACATGGAATCTTGTGAAAATTGATGGCAAGATGAATGCAGCATGTTATCAGAAAATACTGGCAGACAATTTGCATTATTCTGCACAAAAGCTGTGCCTGGGACACTCTTGGACTTACCAGCATGACAATGCCCCTAAGCACAAGGCCATGTTGACCTCCAATGGTTACAACAGAAAAAGGCAAAGGTTCCTGACCTTAATATCATCAAGCCACTCTAGGGAGATCTCAAACAACTGTTACAAAAGTCTGCATGCTGTCATTGATGCTAAAGGGGGCAATACACAATATTAAGAACTAAGGGTATGCAGACTTTGAACAGAGGTAAGTAAAAATAATGTCTTTGTTGCCATGTTTTGTTTTATGATTGAGCCATTCTGTTATGACCTACAGTTGAATGTGAATCACATAAGAATTAAAAGTGTTTTGCCTGCTCACTCATGGTTTCCTTACAAATGGTACATTTATTACCAATTTTCAAGGGAATGCAAAGATTTGAGCACAACTGTAACTAAAGGATTACATGACGTTAGCTAAATACTCTGATATTTAAACAATGACATGATGCTCCTTAAGTACTATGATACTAAAAACATAACATTATGTTATTAAATGTATATGACAATAAAATATCACAAGATGTTAAGTAATTATTTTGATCATAAACAAATAATATATTAATATCTTATTACTCTAATCATTAAAATAATTGTGGTCATAGACATTCATTTTTTTGTTCTACGTCAGTCTCATTGCAACGAATCAAAACGCCTTTTAGGAGAGTTGAATATCCCAATCATCATTCTAGGCATCTGTGCCCAGACACAGTGCTCATGACACTTGGAAGTCATGTTTTTTTATTTTTATTAAACTTTTTTTTAACCAGGAAAGGCTCATTGAGATTAAAAATCTATTTTCCAAGAGCGTCCTTGCTAAGAATAGGCAGCCGTAAGTCGTAACTTAAAATGCTTCAGAATACAATACAACAAATACAAGTATAATCAATACAACCATAAGACAATGATACCATTATTCTGCTAATGTTATATAATTAAAAACATTGACAAGTAAGGAATCAGATTCCAAGTCCATCTTCAATGATTTACAAATGCTAAGAGAGACAAGATCTTGTAATTTAAAACGATTTTGAAAGGTGTTCCAAGCTGATGGAGCAGAGTACATGAAGGCACATTTTCAATAATGTGTTCTGACCATTGGCACAGGTAGTAACATAACATCCTGTGAACAGTATTCACCACATTTTTTACCAATAAACATGAATACAAGGACAAAAAACAATATGGCTTTATAAACAAAGGAATACCAGTGACTAAGTCTACAGGATGCTAGGGAAGACCATCATACACCAGCACATAAAGTGCAATGGTGTGTAAGTGCTTGACAGTTTAAGATAAATCTCAATGATCCATGAGGGAGTCAAAAGAGCTCAAACACTAAGCAGATGCATTCATATATAAAATATCACCATAGTCCAATATTGGCATAAAGTTTTCAGAAATATGTTTTTTTCTGGCATTAAAAGAGAAACAGCCTTGTTCCTAAAATAAAATCCCAACTTCAACTTAAGTTTTTTTGCAAGTTGAAGTATATGCCGTTTGAAGGACAAGTCGTCATCAATAAAAATTCCAAGATATTTATATGTATCATAAGTTACTGTCTCAATCACATTACCCTGGTAGTAGTAATACATGGAAGATTTAGAGGTTTCTTTGTTTTGTTTTTAGAGAACAACATTTGTATGGTTTTGTCCACATTGGGATCAAGTGTCAATTGACACAAGATATGATGAACTGTATTAGAAGCAGTTTTTAATGTTAAAGGCTTTCTCTAAGGTCAAAGCACAACATTGAATAACAGTGTTATCTGCATAAAAGTGGACTTCAGCATTTTGTAAATTTTCATCTAGATCGTGGACCCAGTACAGAGCTCTGGGGTACATCATTTATTACAAACAATGAATCGGATGCAAGCCCATTACATTGCCTGCACTGAGTTCGATTTGATAAATAGTTGGCGAACCATGAAACATCGTGCTGAGAAAGACCTATGCGTGATAGCCTTTGCTTCAGTATAGTGTGATCTACTGTATAAAAAGCCTTTGAGAGATCGATAAAAAGTGAGACACAATGTTTTTTCTTATCCAGAGCAGTAGTGATGTCATTTAAGACCTTCGTGGCTGCTGTAACTCTGCTATGCTTTTTCTTGAAGCCAGATTGATACATAGATAAGATAGAATGATTATATAAAAAAACTGTTCACTAACAAGAGTTTCAAGGATTTTAGCCAAGGGTGACAGCTTCGGAATTGGCCAATAGTTGTTTAAAAGAGAGGGATCACCCCCTTTAAGCAATGGTAAAACAAATGCTGACTTCAATATCTCTGTGGGAAAGGATAGCTAACATCATGTCATATTTTCATGATTTTTCATTGAAATAATAATTGTCCTTCAAACCTTGCTTTCGTCCAAGAGTCCTCAATTAGTAGCAATAACATATTTGCAGACCTTTGGCATTCTAGTTTTCCTTTTACTGAGGAAACAGTTTAATGGACAAAATACAGTGGCTATAAAAAGTCTACACACCCCTGTTAAAATTCCAGGTTTTGGTGATATGAAAAAGTTAGACAAAGATAAATCATGTCAGAACATTTTATGTGACTTTTAACTTGAAGAATTCAATACAAACAAACTGAAATCTTTGAGAGGGAAACATTTCTTTTGAAAGGTGGTGTAGCTTGCTACTCTACTGGTGCCAATAATTCACTATGGGATGTCAGCAAGTAAATATAACTTTATGGCAAGATATGTCTATGTTCCCCTTTAAGTTATGTGGCTAGCTAGGTCTTCAGAATGCAAGGAAAAAAGCAAAGAAGGGCCAGTTTGACATAGTTGTCATGTGAACACATCTGTCAGTGCTGCTACAAATGGTATGAAAATACAAAAAACTGAATGGAATATCCATTCAAAATATGACAGTTGTATGAAATTGTATGAAATTCTATGAAATGCTGTCAATGTTATCTCAGTTCCTTTGTGTTTCAGCAATTTGGCTTGAAATTATTTGTTTACTGTGTCTATGGCTCTCTAATGGTCTGTCAGTCAAGGAAAGCTTATGAATATATGCTTCCCGGCCACCCAGCCTGTTGTTTCAGACTGTAAGAGAAATACTTTTTTCAAGCCTACTTTACGACAGAATGGGAGTGAGTTTTTGGGACTATTGAAATCACCATGGTCACAATCATAAAATGTCAGCTCCTTTCTCTGGTAGATATAATGTGATTTTTTGTTTGAATATGTAAATCACAATAGGTTTCAAAGAGTTTTAAAGCAACTGAGAATAACAAATGGACCTCTTTGCATCTAAAAAAAGCTGACATTTCTTATTGAGTGGTTGTTTTATGTAGGGTATTTTATAAATATTAGTCTGTTTTGAGTATTTATTGTTGGCACTGCCAATATTTTCTTATTTCCTTTCTACTCATGTAGTATTGATATTTTTGTGGTTTCTGTGCCACTGCATTCAAACATTCAAATATCACCTATGAACTATTGATCAGTGATATTTATTTGGCGTTTTTGTGCTTTTATTAGCCATTTACCTTTGATATGTTTCCTTCGGTATTCAATATGCCACATGTGTATGAATAGGAATGTTGGTTCACTCTAAGGTAAACGTCATCTTGACGTCAAAACATTGTCAGTCTCTTGTAACCAGCTCATTTTTACAGTGGATAAATACAGCTGGGAAAAATAAATAATCTGTGCCTTTTTTATTGAGGTCTTCGACTCTTTTCTACTGCAAATTAGTCCTTCTGGAGGTTTTACTTCGTAAGTCCTTTTGTTGGATTTGTATCCTCACTTCCTCTGGGCTCTGAGCTCATCCCCAAATTAAAAAGACCTCGTATTTTTAAAACTTGTCTTGTGTTTGCCCAGAGCAGAATTGCTTGCCATATTTTCTCCCCCTCAGGCTTATAAAACTGAATTCAATTGCAATTAATTGCAGTTTAACTATACCCTAGTGGACATCTTGTACCCATCCCCAATTTGCTTATTTTGTCTTTTCCGGCATACTTTCAAACAGCCCTTGAGAACGTTTGAGAATAACTGTCAGCTAAAAATAGGAGGAAGTGGGCCTTACATTATTGACAGCAGGGATGAGTGTGGAACTGCAATGTGAACAATATGTGTCAGTTGAGATATTGAAAAATGCCAGGTTCCTCATGTCCCCACCCTGACAATGGGATTTGTTGTCCACAGCAGGTTTTTCCTGAATTGTATGATGCAATCAGATTCCACATTGTCAAACTGAAGCTCCAGTACAGGGATGAAGTTTATAATGGGTGTCATCAGATGTTTGAATTCAGTGGAAAGTTAGATGTCATGCTAGTCTCTAAACAAAACATACATTAGATCATGGGCCTAACCTATCAAAACAGTAAAAAATAGAAATGTTAACTAAATCGAACCCTTTCTCACTGACCTCCATACCGAAACTTCTCACCTGCTTAATAATTTAGCTACTTCTTAACGTGTGCAGATTATTGAGGGGAGATACCTCTCTCAGTTTCTTATCCTCTCAAAGGTTGGGAAAAGGGCATCATCCTGCCAATTTGCATTACATTCAGGGATTTTTTTAGTGTCACAATGTCTCTGTCTGTATTCTATCTATCCTTTCCATTGTATGTTCATGTTTATGCTTGTCATTTTCCTCTTGCCTTATCCCATTTCACATCCTGGCAGTTACAGAGAGGACTAAAGAATATGTGAGATGGGTTGGTGCTTCACAGCCTTTCATAGGGCCTGTCATATTTAATTCAAATGAAAACCAGGGAGAGGGATGGACAACAAAGTGAAGTAGTATAGGAGGAGTAAATAGAGATGCAAAATAAATCGAAGGAAAATTATTTGGGACTTAATCATTTGCTTTTTGACACACGGGGGGTGTTGATGAGTCAGAGGAAGTAAAAAAAGATGCAGGAAGTAATGAACGTGTCCAACAGGAAGTGATGAATGTGTCCAGTGTGTAAACTTTAATGGCCATCCTTGGACCGGTGCGATCTGCCAATACTTAATTAACTGTAATGTGATCAATCAGAGAGAAAAGGATGCTACTGTACCATTGGGACCCAGCGCCAGACAGACTGACCCTGTTGCTCATTAGGATGGAGGTACCTCAGAGGAAAACTAGTAGTCAACCAATGGATCTTGGGTTGTTTTGACCTGCATACAGCTTGGGTTGTGTGTCAGCATCAATCGGTCTGAAAATACATCCTCATCCATTCTCAGAAAGTAGTCCATTGATTCTGAACAGACAGACAAACCTTTTCAAACCCTGATTCAGTGTTTGCATGCAGTTTATGTGTGGAGGTTTAGGCAGGTAATTTGTAAATGTTAATAGGAAGGCTGAGTGTCAGTTAGTGGGTAGGTTATATATGGGGGTTGTAATGTAGATTAAGAGTGGTGCTTAGTATATAAGCTGTGAGTGGTGCTTGGTATATAATCTGTGAGTGGTGCGTAGTATATAAGCTGTGAGTGGTGCTAGGTATATATATCTGTGAGTGGTGCTTGGTATATAAACTGTGAGTGGTGCTTGGTAAATAAGCTGTGAGTGGTGCTTAGTATGTAGGCTTTGAGGGGTGCTTAGTGTATATGCTGTGAGTGGTGCTTAGTATGTAGGCTATGAGTGGTGCTTAGTGTATATGCTGTGAGTGGTGCTGAGTATGTAGGCTATGAGAGGTGCTTGGTATATAAACTGTGAGTGGTGCTTAGTATGTAGGCTATGAGTGGTGCTTAGTGTATATGCTGTGAGTGGTGCTTAGTATGTAGGCTATTAGTGGTGCTTGGTATATAATCTGCGAGTGGTGCTTAGTATGTAGGCTATGAGTGGTGCTTAGTGTATATGCTGTGAGTGGTGCTTAGTATGTAGGCTATGAGTGGTGCTTAGTGTATATGCTGTGAGTGGTGCTTAGTATGTAGGCTATTAGTGGTGCTTGGTATATAATCTGTGAGTGGTGCTTAGTATGTAGGCTATGAGTGGTGCTTAGTGTATATGCTGTGAGTGGTGCTTAGTATGTAGGCTATGAGTGGTGCTTAGTGTATATGCTCTGAGTGGTGCTTAGTATGTAGGCTATGAGTGGTGCTTAGTGTATATGCTGTGAGTGGTGCTCAGTATGTAGTTTGAGAGGTGCTTGGTATTCAGTCCCCTCCAAAGGTATTGGAACGGTAAGTAAAATTCCTTTGTTTCTGTTGTTCACTGAAGACATTTTGGTTTAAGATCAAAACATGAATAAGAGTTCCGAATTTCAGCTTTCATTTCCTGGTATTCAAATCTAGATGTGATAAACAACTCAGGACATACCACCCTTTGTTTGAACCCACCCATTTTTCAAGTGAGCCAAACTATCGGAACATGTGACTGACATGTTGCCCAGGTGTTGCCTTTTAGGTTGATTAGTATGCAGGCTGTGTTGCGGTTTTGTGCCAAGTTTCAACCAAGCCTCCCTCCCAATAGCTGGTGTTATTTTAAGATGATTTTGACTTTCGTTCACCTTCAAGGTTTGTCTCTGAAAGATGATCCATTTGTCCCCTCCACTGTCCGTTCTCCTTCTTATGCTCCCACAAACCACCTCGTCAGTTGTGTAACTGAAGCCTTGACCTCTCTGACTGGTTTCATTGTCTGACTTGACTTGAGCTCAGCAGTCAGCAATAACAGGCTGCTGCATACAAACCTTCATTCCTCCAGGAACCATTGAAGAATTCTGGAGATTCTCAGGCAACTGCTGTAGAGTACAAAAGTAAATCGAAGCCTCCCACAATTGATGTGTGCCCCCAAAAAGAACATTAAACTGTTCAGTGTATACATTCACATTTTTGCATAATGAATTACATTGATAGAAATAATGTTTGAAATATGACAAGTGGTAATTGCCAGTGGTTGAAATTGCAGATTAAATAATCATGCACAGAGCACCATGAAGAAACCTTACCCGAGGCCCACTGCACAGGAAAAGCTTGAATAGAAAAACATATTGGATAGTTATTTAGAGTATTTCTTCACTAAAAGCGTATTCCAGTGGAGAGGGAAGCTTCCCCTTGCTTACTGAATGTATAACTTGTCAATAGTCTACAACATCCATTTAAAATATCTGTATGAATCGCAATGGAGAGATGCAAGTGGGGATGGTGTGTAATTACATTCGATGGTGATTTAACCTGTATTTACCTCAGAAAAGTTTTTTTGTGAATAGAAAATAGATGCCAATACGTAAAAAATGCAATACAATGCATTATTGTATGTAGAGACGGTCTTCTACAAGATCTGGCGTTGATTCCTTCTCCAGTTTTGGTTTTTCATCCCAGGATCAGCGAGGATTATGGGACAAGGATTGTTTCCCCATTTCAGTCGTGCCCTTGGGACGGTGAAGGACAGCACTGACTGAGATTGTAAGGTTTTGTTGTTCAATGTGTAGCGATTAAGCCAAGGACCACCTTGCTCACAGAAAGTCGTCTAGAGGGACAATATACCAAGCTGTGCTGTTCACAGTGACCGGTCAGTGGTCTTGTGTTTATGATGAGCACCATGAAATTTGCATCAATTCACATATCCTTCTGAAATGGCAAAACAAGACAAGAAATAAAAAAAATATTTAAAGTTCAACCATTTTCATTTGCTAAGATGTAATTTTCATCTGCTAAAATTTAGATTTGCATCTAACCAGATGTCTTAATCCTAACTGATATGGACTGGCACCAATAATATGTACCCAGCAGGTCCAGTTATGGTTAAGTTTACAGGACACTGCCTTTTCACTCCCAGAACCGCTTTTCCCCATTCACCCATGGCTAAATAATCTTTAATTTTACTTATTTTTTATTAGGCCTACCTTTTCAACATATCCTCCCAAAAAGGTAGACCATGTTGTACATTATAAAGCGTATCAAAAATATTTGGTACCCTAGGCCTATACAAAGCTTATTATACTGTACATGGCCTATGAGGTGTGCAGTATTGTAAGCATTGGTTAGGAAAGACAACGAGTAGTTATGTATAAATCAGTAATGCAGAATTAGATAATGTATGATATTGTTCCATAATATAATCTCACAATCTAGTATTGCCATTTGTACTGCATTTGCCTTCATTGCACATCGGTACACTCCACTTATAATATACATATACTTTATACTTGTAAATACATATTCTGCCCTCTTCGATTTTCACTTCTGGTTGGATGCTAACTGCATTTCGTTGTACTGTTCAATGACAATAAAGTTGAATGTAATCAAATCACTACTTGATACTAAAACTAGCATAAAAGATAGTTGTTTTGCAATGACTAACGCTAACAAACAGCTGAAAATATTTATCTACATAAATAAAAGCATCATAAGGAATGCATTTTTGTCAAAATCAGCTATAACATTGGATTAGTCACCACAGAAATAGTTTCCCTTCATTGAATGCATGATATAATACATAATATGACAGAGTAAATGACAGTCAATTAGGACTTAATATACTTTCCAATGTTTAAGAAAAAGGCTACATACACAAAGGAGTATGGTCATCGAAATGTTCATGAAATAAATGCAAATGGATTTTCACACTTGTAATTGTTATTCATTGTATGAAATATAACAGCGTTGTAAACCAGGGAAAGTATGGGGAAGGCGAGTTAAAGGGTAATGTTATGAATTCTAACCCATGCTAACCCGTACGTGTGCTGGGGTTGAGTTCCACCTAGTACTTAATATGAGAACTTTAATAAATCATCGATGCCACTCAGTAGTATTGGTTATTTGGATTTCAAGCTGATAAGACATTGCATCACCTCATCCCGTAGCCAACCATTTAGATATTTTCTCAGTTTCCACAACAGACTTTCGAGGAAACCTAACCTTAACCCTAAATTAATCAGTAACCTTAAATGTTATTTGTAATGAAGCATTTTTCATTTTCATTTTCAGGGCCATCATATTAGTGAAACATTAAGGGGCAAAGTAACAGCGAGTCGTTAAGGACCAATAGCACTGAGAATATGTTGATAGCAAATGTAATTGGACCAATTTATTTTCATACTGAACGTAATCATGATTTGCAAATAAGTTATATTAACATAATTCCTGACAGGTACGGTTGGAAAAAGCGCTAAGTCTGCCCTGCGAGTTAACCTTGTTCATTTAGGTGATGTTAATTTACATGTATAAAGACGGACAAAAATCCATGATAATTTACATGTATAAAGACGGACAAAAAATCCATATACTGTATAATATAATCTGTTATATAAACTGTCAAAATCACTGATACGAGACTGATGGCTGCCTCTGTCTCGGTCAGAGACTCCTTTGGTGGCTGTTGTCCAAAGATCTTGTTCTTCCAAATCACCGGAGCCCACTAAACAGTTGTCAAACAGTACTACTGAATGCCCGCAAAACATACATCCTAAAACATTCGATATATTAGTTTTGACTGGTACATGACTACAGCAGTTCTAATGATCAGGAATAATACCTACCTACAGTGTCTCTCATTGTCTCCCATTAAACGTATAGCATAACATTTGTGTGGACTGTGCTAAGTCAATTCTTGGTTGAATTTTCAAACTTGAAAAGTGTATGTATCTGTCACGGTACGATGTGGATCAGCGTATCACAGCGTAGGATCAGATAATCTTCCCCTGACTATGTGTTTAAATGTTTCCCTCTGCTCCCCTCACATGTGGACTATTGTTGTTGCTTGTTTTCATGTCACCTGTAATGGGTGAGTGCTTTTGTTTTGCTGCTAAGTCAGCCCCTTTACTTTGTTTCAGTTGTTTTTGTATTTAGTGTTTGTTTTGTTTAAATTAAAAGTCCTACATCCTTATACAATTCTGCCTGCGCCTGGTTCCTCTCTACCATACCGCCGTAACAATATCTTATGTTACTAGGGCTATTGCAATTATTACATAATTGCCTGATCACAATTATTTGAGCCAGACCGCAATTATTTTTATGACAACCCTCTTCTCGCACAATCTTTCCAATCTCAATATTATTCACGCCAACGTTAGAAACCTATCAGCAAATACCATACAAATGATGTCCGTTTCAATCAGTTAGGATGTCCAGCGCCAACCTGGTCTCACTGAAATATGTAAACTATTATATGTAAATCTATGGCACCCAATTTCATGATATGTTACGTAATGTTAGGTTACATTACAATGTGCTACCAAAATGTAACATACATTATAAATTGGCTAAAATCTAAGTTATGTTACAATTGTTTGGTTAGGTATTACAGGACTCATGTTGATGTTTGGTTTATGATTAGAAATAAAAGTCACTTGTAACATATTGTAGCGACCTTGGTAAGGCCACTGCTCACCTTAAAAATGGGATGGCCCATTTGGATTAGTGGGTAGTGTGTCCATCTGTGGAGCTGAAGAACGTAGGTTTGAAACACTATCTGCCAATTGCTCTTTTTTATGGATTATTACTCTAAGGTTGCTTCACCTCACATAACATATCTTACGAATTCAACTGTCGAATGTTTTCGTAAAAAGGTTTACATATTCCAGTGAGACCAGGTTGTAACCAAATGGGAGCAGAAGTGTGACAGCTATGTGGAAAGTTACAGGCACTGATCATTTACTGAAACTTATTTGATTCTTAATTTCAGTATGTTTAAACCTAGTTTAGAATTGTTTTGCATCAGTGCACCCTTATGTAATTTCACAACATTATTATTTATTTGACAAACATATTTCTGTTGCTTATTTGTGGCATTGACGCGACAAAAGGAGAAAGAAATACAATTACTAATAATGTAAGTCAACTTCTGTCATTTCTATCCAATATTTCTAATTAGATAATGTGTTTTAAAATTCATGGATAGAAATATCTATGTTGTCCCATTGCATATTAATGTTTTTAACTGACTTAATTAACTGAGTGTTGAAACACGTTTTGCTACATGAGAAGGCTATTTCAAATAAATAAGCTATAACATTTATAGCAGAGCGAGAGGCGAAATGTCACGATGCGCTGGAAAATGTAATTGTTGTTTATTTGCTGCTGTGTTTTGTGAAGTGCAATTGTTAACCAGGGTTCCGTGGGTTACTTTTTAAATGAAATCCATTACAGCTACAAGTTACCTGTCCACAATTGTAATCAGTAACTTAACTTTTTGATTCCTCAAACTCGGTAACATATTCTGATTACGTTGAATTGCTTTAGATTACGTTCATATAAAGAGGCATTAAAAAACAAATTGGAATAGCCTATTACCAAACACCTTTTGCGGGATCAATCAATGTTAAGAGTTTACATAGCTGGCCAAAAACTGAGTTTGAATTTTACCTTATTGGTTATGTATAGTGCCTTTGGAAAGGTTTTCTAAACCATTGCTTTCTGCTTCAATAGGATTGGCCTACATCTCTACATAACACGCTAAATGTCTGTCAGATATTCAGTCATTCCAATTAATTCAGTAACACTTGATCTTCTAGAATCTGAATTTCTATCTTAACATAATCCAAAATCTAGGGATGTGTTAGCCTATCCTGCTATTTGTGTTTTATTCACGTTTTTAATTGCTTTAAAACATTGTTGAAAAATAAATGGCAATTTCTCGAAAACGGTATTGACATTATCGTATATAAAAATCATGGTATTCATATCTTTTTGCATGCACACTGGATCTGCAGTGTCAAAACGTTGCAGAAACCCCAAGCACGCAAATGCAGGGTCGCAATTGTGAACACCTGCGCAAACGTAAGGATTAACAGGGCCATCATCAAATGAAAGAAATAAACTGTGATTATTTACCAGCATTCCTCAAATCATTGTCGTCAGCAGCCAATGATAACCAATGAACACAATTTTCTGAGATGCAATGCAAGCAGGAACACATGGCCGACCTGTATGGACGAACGTCATGTGACTGGGTCACATGCAAATAATCATCCTTTGGCAGAGTGCTTCCGAACCAGGGCTGGACCATCACTATACATAACAGAGCAGTATACCTTCATTGCGGTCCCTTTAAATATACATACCTACTGTGCCATTTTCCAAATCCACTACAAAGCTGAGTAGTAAGTGTCGTGGACAAGTGTACCATTGGACCAGTGTCCTCACACTTGAA
Source organism: Esox niger (assembly GCA_016801105.1). Lineage (NCBI taxonomy): Eukaryota > Metazoa > Chordata > Actinopteri > Esociformes > Esocidae > Esox > Esox niger. The sequence goes on along the minus strand of JACXGJ010002151.1, from coordinate 51,039 downwards.
TTACTCCCTGGTGATCAGTAGAGTAGGACCTACACAATCTCCATACTCAAGTAGAAGTACTTGTCAAAGTAAAGGCTCTTCTAGAAGTCAAAGTATCATTTCTATTTTATTTTATTAATAACATGTTAGTATGCATAAAATGTACAAGTACGTTCACCTTATGCCTGTGAACTCCACACCAATGGACACCAAAGAGCTCCTCAAACAGGACAACCTTTAAAAGAGCGAGAGGGGGGCACCAAAAGAGAAAGGTGAGAATGATAATTGAGTTTGAAGATACCGGTACTGTCATTATTAATCTAGAACAATGTAGAGAGAGTTGCATGTATTGTATACTTAGTGGAAAAGGATGCCTGGTCCTCTGAACAACCTCAACAGCAATGACATCCTGATGGGAGAGAGAGAGAGTGCGCAAGAGAGAAAGACATGAGAAAGAGTGTGTGAGTGAATAAATCAGATTAACTATAGGTTCAGATGGTAACACTATCTTCTACAAAATGTAACCAGAGTTGCATTGATTGTAAACTCACTAGTAAATACAAAGAATGCCTGTGAACTCAACTCCAGTTAAAAGCAAAGACCTTTTCAAACAAATGAAGGCAACCTTTGAGAGAGAGAAGGGGAGACAGAGACATGATAATTGGGAGTGGAAGAAGACAGGTGGACAGTAATCAGTTGGCATGCTATGAACCATAAGAGTGGACTGCACATCACACTGTCCAGGTGAACAAGAGACAGAAAGACAGAATAGAAGACCTAATACAGGCCTAAAGTACAAATCACCCAGTAGCTTTATAGTCCCATTTCTAAACATCCTTATCTGCTATGAGCTGGACTTTACCAGAGATGTCAGTGACCTCTTCCTCTGCATACATCAGTAAGCAGGCATCAACACCTGCCTGTCCATCTCAATCTCTACCTACATAAACAAAATGTATAAAACAAAGTCCATAACACATACTATGAAACAAAGAACAATTACTTACAGAACAATCTTTCACATGTTGCTTGTGTCTTGCTAGGCTTGTCTATTACATGGACACGAGTATCAGGGAAAGTGATACATTAGTGGACAAAAACATAATATAGGCACAATTTGGATTTAGTAATGAATAGCAAACTGTTGTCTACTTTGTAGATTTATTTTAGATTGATGGTAGCTTGTCAGGCATAACCAGACTTGCTATTTATATAAGAATATTTACATCATAGGGACAAACACATGAAACACACCTCATTTCATAAATGATATATGCAAAACGTTAGGTGTAGCATTCACTAGCAAGCCAGCACTGTGAAACCGAAAGTGAATTATCTTCCATTCTGGCTCAGTTTTCAACTTGCAGCTACAGTATATAACTAGCAACGTTTTGTGTATTTACTTGCTAAATGCTGGTGACAAACATAGCTGTAAATGACGATAAAGCTTTCAATTTGCAGTGGTCTCTTAATTTGTGCTCTTCTGTTCCTCACTCAAAACCTTCGCTTGTTAGTGTTTTGGAAGGGAAACAAGAAGGTGCAGTGGGCCTGTATGTCTCACAGTGAGCTAAGTATTGCAGGTATACCCTTCCACGTTCACGTGACGAATAAAGCAAAAAGATAATCAGAAGTTTCTTCCAGGTTATCAACAGGATAGTAAAGTTGACAAACATTTTATCACCTTTAGCAAGACCATAAACCTATAGCATAAGTAACTTTTATCTTGCACAAAAACCTACTGAAAAATCACAGCTCACGTAGATCCTACTGCCCTCGTAGATCCTGCTGTAGATCCTAGTAACCTTTATTTCCTCTCTGACCGTCGTCATGAACCAAAGAATAAACTAATTCTTTCCTCTGACTACTTACCGTTTATCACAGGGGAGCCTGTGAGACCGCCAGGTTAAAAACCTGAGACAAAAATATATGAATTGGCTCATAAAAGTGAACCTGATTAAATTAACTAGATAATTGGATTCCTGTAAGAGTGAGTGTGAGAAAATAAAGTCTGATTTGCTGTAATGAAAGTGGCTGATTTCGATTAGTTTGTCTGGGTGGATTTGATGTGATTAGTGGGAATGGGGTGATGGGTGATGGGTGATGGGTGGAATTGGTTCGAATGGTTCAGCAGAATTAAAATCTTGTGAAATGGAACGGGGACACACTGCGCACGTGTTTTGACACAGCGTACCTCAGTGGGTTTAATCTTCACACTCTGCTCTGTTACCTGTGCTTGGTAGTGTTGATTTGTCACATTTATTTATGTCTGCAGTCTTCATCCAATGGCTGTGGTGATGTGATACTTTGCAAGACTCACTGATTGTAGCTACATTTTGCTCTTCATGAAGATTGTGATGATGAAAGTCAATGTCAGGTATTGATCTCGGTGGTGTATATTTTTATCCAGCCAGCCACTGACTGTATCTGTCCATGTATCAATATTCATGGCATATCGGTTTTAATGTGGTGGATTTCTATAAGCGGGGTCCTAGATTTATAACTGTCTTCTCGCAGAAGCATTTTAATGTTGATTTTATGTTCCAGTATAAATGACAACTTACAGTACGTCAGCCTCGTGAACGGAAAGTTCTAAAGGACATTGGCTGAGCAATGGCTTATAAGGTTAAATGCAGTATTGGCCTGGATTTATATTGTGTTTTATGCCATGATGAAGGCTGCAAATCACTTTCAAACTTCTTTAGTACTATAACCCCCTTCCCCAGTCAGGGAATTGCCACACTGCTCTGGTCTCGATCTTCATTGAAAATGCAAAGCAAAAATACCACAAATGACTTGTTTCCGGAGTTCACAGTGACTGAGGACGAATGGCTTGTTCACAACTAAAACATACGGACATCTCCTGAAAGGAAACTGTGGAATCTGAGCATTAACAATTACAATATGAATGTACGTTTCATTGGAAGTGAATGTGACTAGATAATGAGAACAACAGAAACATCTCTGTTTAGATTATCTCTCTGTAGGTTGCACTCAGATAACCACAGGAATGTTTACATTGACCATTTGGGATGGGGGTTACTGTCTTGAAACTGATCTTTGCTAGGTAGACACACCCTTCAATGTATATATCAGCTTGTAACCAACATTACAGTAAGAAGAGATTGAGTGAGATGAGATTGAGGTTGTGTAAGGATGACCAGGTTCGTAACCTCATGATCTATCTAATAGAGTGTTCAAGCTGATTATTTTGTAGTATAAACTTGCAGGAATCTTTTTCTCAAGCTGCCGCTGTCCGAGTATTGCAATGTTAAGGGAAATAATGTGTTGTGAGAGGCAACTTTTTGCCAACAAAAAAGATAAGGTGACAAGAAGTGAACATTCTTACACATGTGGTTTTCAAAGCAGCCCTCCCTCCATTGAGTCTTTAAAACAGAAACATTCGATTTGTTTTATTATTTGTTGTTCCTGCTGGGAAAGGCGGGACAGAAAAGGCCCTGTTTAAGTAGAATGACACAACTACAGTTGATTCAACAGCGGGTGTGATGGGCATGGCTAGTCGAATAGCCAGCATTACTCAAAGTCATCATTTGAGTACTTCTGTGGGTATTCCTATATTTTTGGGGTTGAATTAAATAGTGCTGAACATGGTTTTTCAAAATACTGTTACAATTCTAAAATTCTTGAGTTTTTAGATTCTATAATATGTCTCAAACTTTCAAATAACTATACAAAGTTTTCAAGTTGTTTTATGGCTCCTTTACACATGTTTGTTGTTTACGTTTGTCAGTCAGAATCGAAGTTGTGTGGTGATCTACTCAGTCAGAATGACACAATTGTAAACAGTGGATTTAAAAAGTATTTGATTTTTTTTTTTCATAATTATTTGAAAGGAATATGTTTGCAAAATTATTTTTTCCTTACGAAAATAATTTGGCTACAAAATGCTAAGTTAGGCTGTGGAATCTAAAGGCGGTTAGGGTACAGAAAATGATATGTTACACAAATAACATACAGTTGCTGGTCATATAATTAGAATATCATATTAAAGTTGATTTATTTCAGTAATTCCATTTAAAAAGTGAAACATTATGCAAGTTTCACTTTTTGAATGGAATTACTGAAATAAATCAACTTTTTGATGATGTTCTAATTATATGACCAGCACCTGTATACTGTAACTGGCTAGCTTAGTTTACGAGGTTCTTTAGACCTTTCAATCCAATAAAGTCAATTTTATGTGTAGATGAATATTGTCTTCTAGAACTGTAGCCGGGTTTTGCATGTCTACTACGCTTCCTCAATGGGCGTGCTGCTTTGGCCGTTGAACCGATTTTAAATGAGTGACACCCTCTCCTTTGCATGTTGTCTAGTAACCCTGTAGCCTCATGCTGCATCGGTGGTTTTTAAAGACATTATTGTGTAACTGAATACTATTCGAACAATAAACACATACTATTCGGTTAATGAAATAATGTCCAACGCACATACCTAGTTCTACTGGACTTTTAGAGTCCAGTATTGTACAGGAACAGTACAATGCAAGACCCATTAATTGGGTCTTGTAAAACTACGAGTAAATAGTACTGTGAGTAGCAGATGTTTATATGCAGGCATTTGTCAATGGAAAAAGCTGGTGAAGGTTTCATTTGGATAAGATTGTTTAGTTTAGTTGAGAGAAACCCTTCCTCTAAAAGTCTGCTGTTCAGACTTTTACTAAAGACTGATGATGTGCAATGACCTTAATGATGCTTATAAAGTATATTATTTAGGAGTAAAACAAATATGATGTTAAGGAGTCACGGACAAGTAATATGTTCATGTTTAGGGCTAGGGTTAATGTGGCCCTCCTAAAATGTGTTTGTCTGGCATTTTGTCTTAATGTTTATAACATTGAGTACAACTTGGATGAATTAATTAAATGCATATTTTATTAATAATTTCTGGTGCTGTCCTCTGGAAGTATATATTGTTGCATATACAGTATCTTTTGCCCCAAATAAAATGCAATTCAAGTTAATGGAATACAATTTTTGTATGTGTTTTACTTGGACAAAAGTAGGCAGACAGTGACCCAAAATAATGGGTTAATCTTGATTGAGCATTTGTACTGTGTTGAGCTGGACACTCTCCCTGAGGCCTGGACAGTAATGGCTTAATGGCCCAATACTCAATAATTGTCTACCCACACACATACACACACACCACAACCCCACCTTCACCCTATAAGTGAAATACTGTAACAGCGCCATACTGATCTACCTATTTCCCTAGGAGTCTGTTTTAATTACAATGGACTAATCGATGCAGCCATTGAATAAAGGCCCTAATGTGTGCGTGGGTGCATGTGTGTGTGGGTGTGTGTGTGACAGGGAGCTATCCTCAGGGCTGATTGTCATTACAGCACAGTGATGGACGTGATAGGTATTTTAACCATCAGGGCCCTTTTACTGCCTGGGGGCTCCTGTCTCTTTACGACAGGCAGAATGACAGACAGCTAGTTGACCCAGCACAGGGTTCACTGTTGCTCTGTCGTGAGGAGAGACAGGTGGAGTTTTCAGAGCTTCACATAGCTTTAGCTTGACTTAGTGAATCAGCATCATGCAGTCACATTTTACATCATGTAAGGACCAGATGTCCTCACAGAAATAATCCAATGTGACAAATCAGGGCCAACTTTATTAAAGGGCTATTTCTACCTTCCAAGTTTGGTTTAAGGTAAACCTTACGAATGTGCTTAGAATGGCTTAGAATTGGGCGCACTTTTAGTTTAAGGTAATTAGGTTTAGAGTTAGTTTGGAGTTAAATTTACACATTAGGGCTAGTTTAATGTTAGGTATAATGGCTAGTTTATTGAGTTTAAGGTTGGGGTTAAGTTAAGGGGACAATAACAAGATTAGGATGTTTTATAGCTTTAGGGATAGGGAACATGGATTTCCAGGTTTCTGGCCTCTACATTGATAGGAAAGCAAACGTATGTGTCTTTCTATGTATGAGAGTCAGTGGGTTTCTTCCTCTTTTCCCTGCTGTGCACCAGAAACTGGGAGTACTGTGGCCTGTAATTGTAATCTCCAGGGGTCTGTAGGGTCTGTTTTCCTCTGTCATTAAAGGCACTCCATACAGGGACACACATTCTCTCTTTCACACTAAGTCACAGTGAGCATCAACACTACACAGCCCTGCACACACAGAGAGGTTCAGAGAGTTGCCTTTCCATCTTTCAGCCACCTTGTTTCTGCGCCTATCTCCCCAGCCTGTCTCCCTCTCTTCGTTCCCTTTGGGTGTTTAGAAATGCGCCATTATTAACGACTATTTAATGAAGATTGGAAAATCACTAACTGTGTAGCGTAGCTGTTACGGGTGGGTGGGGAGATGGAGGGAAGAAGGAATGGGTGGAGAGTTGCTTTTACAGGAATAACGTTGTTCTCATGTTTTTCTAATTCCGTGGATGAAATGCGTCATTTAACTCTGGAGACAATTTGTACACAGCTCTGTGGTATTTTAGTTCGAATTAATGTTGTGGAGCTTTTGATGATTGAGGGGTGTTACATTTAGCCAAGGTCAAACTACATCACAAACTACTATGCAACAAGTACTGCAACCCACAGTTTCTCACGTTTAACATCGTTATCAGTAACAGAGCAACTTTACAGCAACATGTTTTCATAGTTAATTAAACGCCTACAGTCTCACTTGATCTGTTTGGAAAACTTGATGCTTGTTTAATGGCAATTCAGTTACGACTTCAATTCATAGCTGACTTGATAGATTCCAAGATGTTAGGCTATGTATTGAGGAAAGTGTGAGGTGAAAATGATATGAGAGATAGACATTTGTGTCACGGTTTTCATTTGTGTCATGGGAACAATGCAGCTGTGAGAATAACACCTCATCTATCACCTCACACTGTCAATTAAAGCTTCTGTTCCACTCTAAAATCTTCTTTGATGGTTGATAGAGATTCAAGATTTTTTTCAGGGGACACAACCAGGTGTAAAAGAAGCGATGTAGAACGAGATATCAGTAAAAAGGTTTGAGTACAGACAAATAGATGAGTAAACTGAAGATTGCAAGTTGCGGACGATGGCATACGCAATATTGTGTTGGTCTACCCTTTGACAGAATCTTTTATTTTCTTCAAAAGATAAAGTGTAAAATAATTCTAGCTATGACAATTTATTTGGCATTTCTATAGCTAGCTAAGGCAGTTAGCTTTGCTAGACGTTCTTATGGGACTGGAGAATCAGTGGGTAACATATTTTTGCGACATAACTACGCCCCAAAAGCACTTGTGCTTTTCCATACCCATTTTTAAGAATATGTGAGCGTACTATGCATGCGCCAACTGTCACAATGGTTTGCATTCACTTAAACTAGGGGAAAAAGCTGTGCTTTTGCTCCCACCTTTTTGAGGAGCGGTGCCTAAGATTGTTAGAGAAAGCGGGAGTGGCTGAAAGGGGCTTAACCAAAAACCCTACCTCTGCACATATTTCTTGTTATGAAATCCTCAAAATTGAACTGATATATCTGGAGTAATGAAAATGAAATTTCTGTTGACAAATCAATAATCACTGTAGAATATATATTTATTTGGAACACAATATCATGCATTTCTTTCACTTTGGAAAAATCCTAGGATATATCCAGTAGTGCCTACCCTGTCTACCCAGACCACATGTCACTGCAGTAGGGGAAATAAAGTCACTGTTTCTCTAGCTGTCAATCACAAAAAGGCTCACCACTTGAAGAAGCCATATATCATCTCCTGTATGACATGGGAAGTGTAGGAAATTAAATCAATGTGTGTGTGTGTGTGTGTGTGTGTGTGCGCGCGCGCATGTGTGCGTGTGTGTATGTACGTGTTTGTGTGCGATCCACATCTATGTGTACCTGAAGTCCCCACATGGATATTATAACCTGGAATATGTTCTGTCTCTCACGTTCTATCTCATTCCATCCTCATTCTATGTCTCGGTTGTGTCATGTCTACTGTTTTCCCTTTTATTTTCAGCAGGCCCTCCCATCTCAAAGCAGATTACATGACAGTGTTACCACGCATTAAAACTGAGGCAGTCATATTTATACTTCATCCCTGGGGGCAGTGAGAGAGGGGGAGGGAGTGAGAAAGAGAAGAGAGAGGGGGAGGGAGTGAGAAAGAGAAGAGAGAGGGGGTTAGGGACAGAAGTGATATATATAGAGAAGCAAATAAGTTCATAGTCTCATAATTCACTCGGATGAATGTTGGAGGACCAGTTTCCTAGTTAGTTTCCCTATGACACAGTAGAGCATGTGGTCTACTGGGGAACGATACAAAAAGCCTATGATATTGTATGCATTCAGTACTGTAAGTTGGTCTTTGCGAATATTTTTCTCTGTGGTGTCTTTAGCTGTGTTAAGGGCTGTTGTTCTGTACTAGGTGTGTGAAAAAGATGAGGAGACTAAGGCTTTTTTATTGTGTTTGTTCTGGGCTCTGTGGTAATGCACATTTGATTTAGCCTGCTATTTTAATTTAGACTGTTTTACTTGGTGTAAATGCTTCTTCGTCTGGAGGAATTGAAGCGATTTTACTTATCTACTATTACTTCCACCTAACTGACGATTTCTCGCTTTTCCCCCTTTCTCTCTGTAGGCTGCTATTCATGGCCACATGCCACTTGAAACAATAACTTGGCAGATTCTCCTCCAATGCACTCTCAGATGTTCAATTTGGTATTGCAGTGAATGAAATATAATGAGGGATGCTCATTTATAACACATACACAAGCATCTCATGAACATGTTACAACAGGTCCAATCACATTATTAAAGGTTAATTAAACATCTCCAATGATTAGAGCTGAGATTTCAGGGGTGATTTATGAACACTATTACAATTTCAAGCCATAATTGTCATATGAACAGGATGCGCAGGTTGTTCAACGGAATGCTTTCTCTCGTTGGTTCACTCACCGCAGCACATTGCAATAAATGTATTTGAGAGTAGTATTAATATTCTCTTGGTGTACATCCAGTCCCACTTCACTCGGCGGATGGTGCGCTGATTAGGACAGCTCGTCAGTGGCACTGTGTACTTGAGAAAGGGGCAGAGGATTATGCTGCAGGCTCTGTTGACTGCAAAGCTTATTTGCGATCCAAGATGGACCCCGTTACTTACCTTGTTCTTGTCACTGAGGGTCGCTGAGGTCAGTGGTGCATGAAGATACCCACGGGGTTGGATCCTCGGGGAAAGTTTACAGATCAGATAGGGAGGTTTTCTAGCCTGACTGACTACACAGCAAAGACAGCTGGCGTTTGCTAGTATTTGTGGGCCTTGTTGTGACTATTTCACCATTGGCCCTTGTGAATCAATCATTTGCGTTCCTTTTTTACAGACCTTTTGATGAACACAGTTGTCACAACGTGCTAATACAGATACCCAGCTTTAAACCCTAAAGGGGGGTGGGGGCAAATCTACCTCTGGCTGTGCTGAGGAAAGTTTATAATAGTACTTCAGCTTTGAGGCCAAAGTATTCATATTTACATTGTTGGGAGAGTCTAAGATCGAGGCATATCTTTTGTTATTCATCTGTGTATGAAATTAGCAAGTACACAAATAACCTCAAATAGGTGCTGAAAAATGTACTTTAAAATCAAACCTCATAATAATTGTTTGATTTCAAATCCAAACTGTTTAATGATATAACCAATGGAAGGAAAAATGTGACACTGTCCCAATATTATAAAGGACACTGCATATAAAATGTATATAAACAATGTGTTTGCACAGGGGTAACATTGCCTTCTTGGTTTGTATGTGGTCAATATGTTCTACATGTTTTGATTTGAAAAGTGGCATTATTCTCGCTTGAGTATTAGTTTTACCGCAAACATAACAATTGGGGTTAGGGTTAAGGTTTGGCATAGGTTCAGGTTGAGTTTAAGGTTTTGATTAGTAAAATTTGATTTTTTTTAAAAGACATTCAACTTTGGTGTTGCCATTTAGATAACTAATTAAACATGTATTTTAGTGGGAAAACTAGATGTCCTCATGAATATAGTAACCAATGGCAAACCAAGCAAAGGGAGAAGATTTAGCTGGGCTCACATCTCAAAAAGGCTATTTTATGCCTGGGGTGAGTGTGGGTAGTCAAGAGTGTATGTGAGTTTAAAAAAGTACTGAAGAGATAATGCAAATGTGGATATCAGGATAGTCATTTGATAGTAATTTGTCTTGTTAAAATGTCTTAATAGGAGCTGTGCTGTATCCTGTTTGTTGGGTGGCTGGGGTCATTGAATATTTTTAGGGCCAGTTGTCACTGCCTGTTGTTGAGGTCAATGTAGATCAAATTAGGTTGGACTTGTTACAACATGTTCATTGAATGCTTATGTGTGTAATCAATGTACTACGGAGATGTAATCAGAGTAAATCAGTACAAAATAATGTGTTTAATCAAATGGTAAGAAGCATGTGAATATTGATTAGTTCATTGTTGGCGATGCTGCTTCTGCTTAGTACAATGTCTGCTAATTAGCCACTGGTAATTAGAGACATGGTGATCGGTCTAGGGCCTGGGCGTGACCCAATGTGATTGGCTCAGGGGGGGATTTAGTGACTTCTCACTAGATCTTTGGTAGAGAGTAAAGTTTCATTATTTCACTAAATAATTAGCCTTGGACATGGATCTAAGACCCAAATCAAATCACACCTGGATCAATCTACACCTGCTTACCCAAATCACAACCAGATCAATCTAAGATCTGCTTACCCAAATCACATCTGGGACCAGGAACTGAGGGACGCCTAAATGGACCTCAGATCAGTGTTTAAAGACAGACTTTTAAAGACAGAACATGACTGAATTAAGGCTTTAAAGTTGTGCATATTGCAAATAAACAATTACTCCTAGTGGTGAGCTATGGTTACTGAGACTATGTACTCCTATTAGACCAATAACATAATAATTGCATACAGATGTATTCCTAACATTAGATATAGTTTCATTAAGGCAGTAGAAGTAATTTGTTTGATGGCGTAATAAATCAAACAGGAAGTCTCACACTGAAATATCTAGCGAATGGTGGCGCGGTGAAGGGCTTCGGTTCGAGTTGTAACCCCTCTTTCACACATAAGTCGTTGTTAAAAGCGGAAGCGCCATTCAAAAAAGGCTTCCCGCTACGGTCCTAGAAGCGGGACGCTGGCCATGGCGGAACGGCAGGCGGCAAAAGTAGGGCGGTGTTCTATTTTCTTTTACTTCTTCGTCGCGGAAAGCAAGAGCACAGCAGAAAACCAGTAGGAATGCTTGTAGGATGTACTACAGTACTGAATAGTCCATATCTTATCCAATACGTCGGACGAATAGCTATTTTTGCAAGTACTGGAGGAAATCTATAACGTCACACTCAACACTCAAGCTCAAACGAGACATTATATGATACAATAATAGCGTAGTCAAGGATCGCTCAGAGTCTCCGACCTATAATTGCCCTCGATCAGCTTATACGTAATATGTATTTAGTAATGCTAGGTATTGGTAAATACACAAAGCGAGGTAGTAGCTACCGAGAGAAGATAGTTCTTATAACAACTGGCATGCACCCATTTTCATTAATGAACCGTTTCTGAGGTGCTGTCATGGTTCTCATAAATTGCTAGTAGGCTATAGCAGAGAATTCAGCTCAAATCCCCTGTGTTTTCGTTTACTGAATGTCATTTTAATAAACAGAGATTGTTTTGTTTATACTGGGTCCACCTTTTTCCTTGAACGCAATGGGCTACTTTTGCCAGTTTAAAGTAACTGATTGGTCAAAACAGCCAAGGCGGGACAATGTCAGCGGATTTCACTAGAGGAGCGGCAAGCGATTTCCCCGCTTATGTGTGAATGACGGTTTACGGAGCTTTCACACTATTCGCGACATATCGGATAGCTAACGCTAGCATCGCCCAGAGTGCTTCGCTGGTAGCATACTTATGTCTGTGAACGAACCCGCGTCATAACAGCAGCTAAGAAAGGTTTGAGAACAGCAAATTTGTATGAAGGAACGTCATTATTACAATGGTTAAAACTGGAATAGAAACATATTTTAATACATGTCCTGCAATGCTAGCTAGCAAACCAGCTTGCTAAAATTAGGTAGCCACCAGTCAGCTAACATATCTAATATTGACACCAGAAGCACCAACTATCTCGGCCACCTTTCTCCATGCTACATTTCTTTTGTTTGCGTAACTGTAGGAATATTGCGTGCAATCGTATAGCTCCCATCACTGCTACTAAACTTGTTAATTTTTTTATCTGTCTTTTAAAAAGGACCGCAAAAAAAGTTCTGTTTATTCCTTTAATTGCACGGATAGCATTTCACAACCACCTACACAAAATCGCGTGATTGGTAAGTTGGAAACTCAGAACATTTTCTTCGCCTCTCACAGATATCACGCATCGCCCCACAAGCCACTCTCGCCATGCTTTCCCTCAGTGAAATGAATTGAGCCATTGCCCTCCATCGCGAATAGTGTGTGTGAACTGAGTTGCACTTTGAGCTGCCAGTCAAGATGTGTGCTGCTACAGAACAATGTATCAACAACCGCAATGCCCATCCGCCAATCTACCGTAGCCTATCAGCTTCCAAAATAGCCATAGAAGCATCGAATGATGTGACAGCTAGGCTGGAGAACCTGAAGATACAGTGACTCTGATACCTACAAACACCATGAACACTATAGGTCGCACAGACAATAGAAAGATAGTAGTCACACTCAGCAAATGAATAAAACACTCACTCGGATATACAGTAAAGCCTAATGATTATGGTATTTCGATTGTATTCTTTTGGCTCTGTATTCCAGCTCTTAAAATAAAACAATAACAAAGGCATTAAATGGATTGTTCGTCTAAAAGTTTTATCCAAAAATTCACTTACCAAATGTTAGTGCGGAATGGACAGAGTAATTATTTCCAACCATTCATTATTCAGCTAGGTCCCCTGCTGTAATTAGCGTTATTATTAGGAAACTAATTGTCCCACTAAAGCCAAGCTGCATTGCAAACGGAAAACTACTCCACAACACGCCAATCTAATACTAGTTGTGTTGTGTAACTCAAAGAATATGACAATTTTTTATTCCTCGAAATTAAGTTAGATATTTGTCATTTCAAATAAACAGGTTATTCCTGTGTTTACGGGTCAGTTTTATTCACAGTTGCATCAATCCATGCGTTTTATTGCGAAAAGGAGGTGTACGTTACAGTAAACAAAAGTTAGTATTCACTAGCTAGGAAGCAAGTTACCTATTTCGTTGTTAATATTCACCAAAGGACAGTCAACGTTTACTTACTTGAGAGACAATGAAAAATACATAAATATGACCAGGAAGAAGATTTCTCGGGGATAGAATCTTACCAGAATACACAGAGCATGAATTGATCGAGCTGGAGGCTAGAACAGCAGCTGATGATGGGGGAGATGGTGAACCAGTTCATCGCAAAGCCTTGCCCAAATTGTCCGTAGGATGGTGTTGTAGCTGTGGATCGTGCAATTTAATGCAAACCGAAATTGAATGCATTTGTTGCAACAAATGGGGAGCTATTGATATCCAATGCTGGAGACCACGAATGACACAGTCCCTGAAGCTGAACTCTTTCCAAGAGGGGTGGTTGATCAATTGGATTTCACCCCCCTCATAACTCTTGGCCTGCTGGATACTTTTTTTACAAAAATGTAGGACAGCTCTCAAATTAGTAAGTACAGGGCAGTTTAGTGCTTTTTCATGCTTGAAAATAAAAAAAATCAATCAAGCATATTAAAAGCTGCATTTAGTATCAAAGTGTATGTTCAACCTAGCAAGACAAATGCCTAGTTGTTAGCTATCCCCTTTCAAATTAATTTGCTGTGCATGTTTTGGAATGTCTCTTGTCAACTGTAGATTGTCGAGTCCAGAACCAATGTCTTTTGATCACACAATCTGTTTATAGGCAAAAGTGTTATCTTTCTGTTATCTAGGTTGATATACTTTGCTGGACATAGTCTATCAGGCAGGCATTTATCTGATTAACATATTTTGTTTCATAATGTGATTGTACATCCCAAGTACACTGTTTTGGCCTCTTGTACATCAGACTAAAGATGATGCTTTTGCATCATCTATAGCAGAGGTGTCAAACCAGTTCCACGGAGGGCCAAGTGTCTGCAGGTTTTCACTCTCACCTTGTTCTTGATTGATTAATTAGGTCATTAATTGGTTAGTTTCTACCCTCACCTGGTTGTTTTGGTCTGAACTGGGAACCAATTTAAAGGAAAAATCTAAAACCTGCAGACACTCGGCCCTCCGTAGAACCAGTTTGACACCCCTGATCTATAGAATGATGAGCAACATGCAAAAAGTGTGTATCTGAACTGAGCTAGTCTGTTAAACCCCTTGAGTGTAAACCTACCATCTGGTCCATTGTTTTTAGTGCACATACGTTCACTAGGAGGCTTTAACTCAAAGTTAGACATTTCTATTCAATTGATGTCAACAAAGCTAATCAGACAATGGTATACATGTAGACAAATTTATACAATTAAATTTATTTAACTACTTTAGTTGCTTTTGGAAGAGTTAATATACCTGTATATCTAACTAAACAACTAGATGTTATTGGCTTGTGTGAAACATGGCTAAAGCCTGATGAATTTACTGCCCTTAATGAGGCCTCTCCTCCTGGCTTTACAAGTGATCATATCCCCTGTGCATCCCGAAAAGGAGGGGGTGTTGCTAATATCAATGACAGTAAATATAAATGTGGTTTTAAACACACCACTGGTTTTCCTTTTTTTTTTGAAGATTTACTCATGAATGTTAACCAAGCTGATAAATAGTTTCACATATCTACTAATTTCAGGCCGCCCGGGCCATATACAATGTTCCTCAATGAGTTGTTTCTAACTTTGTAGTCATTCATATGGAAAAGTCAAATGACAATAGCTTTTGAAGCTATAATTGGCTCAATGGTATTTATCCAACATGTCTCAGGTCCAACACACAGCCACAATCATACCTTAAACTCCGTCCAGTCATGTGAAATAGATATTGTAGATCTAATAATTTTCCCCCCAAATCCTGGAATATCGAATCACTGTCTTATTACATTTACTGTTAAAACAAGAAATCCACTCTCTCCGCAAACAAATGAGTTTCAAAAGCCGTATTATTAATTCTCTAACTACAAATAGATGTCTTTATATTCTTCCAAGCTTGCTCATAAGTGACAAAGTAAATAAATCCGCAAACAATCTAATCGAGGATCTAAACTCAACACTGTGAAATACTTTAAATAGGGTTGCACCACTAAAAACGAAAGAAATATGAAACAAGAATCTTGCTCCCTGGTGCACAGATAATACTAAAGCACTCAAGCAAGCCTCCAGAAAATTGGAGTGAAAGTGTTGCTCCACAAAGTTGGAAGTATTCAGACTAGCCTGGATGGAGAGCACACTAAAATACCAAAAAGGACTCGCATCTGCTTGATTAGCATAGTTTCTCCAACCTGATTAAGGTGAACAATAACAATCCAACATTTCTCTTTGATACAGTTGTAAAGTTAAGCAACACTCAACAAGTGAAGTGGGGTCTTCACTTAAGCTGGAATGAATACATGAACTTCTTTGATGAAAAGATCATCACCATTAGGAAACAAATAACTGACTCCTCCTTAAATAGTGATAGTCCCCAAAATCTCAGTTGTCCTGTCATGAGAATGTCCTGAATCTCCCTGACCAGGTGTCAGTGGGAACTTTCTATCCCTTATCGCTCAACGCTCATTTTGTAATGATTACTAAACCCACAAATAGTCAGCTAGAACATTACTTAAGGAGCTATTTTCGGTGCTAGGTCAGCCTATGTTGAACATATTAAATTGCTCCAGTTCCTCCGGATGTGTACCAAACTCAGTAAAAATAACGGAAATTAAGCCTCTTCTTCAAAAATCTTTGAAACATGTGTATCCCAACAACGGAATGTTGAAATGCTCCAGTCCGGTTTCAGACCCGATCATTGTAATGAGACGGCACTCGTGAGGGTACAAATGACCTAATGGCCTAAAAAAAAAAGACAGTTATGAATTTCGATGAAGCATGGAGAAGTTCCAAAATTTGCTACTTTGGAAGCATGTTTCTGATATTAGGAAGTGGATGACAGAGAACTTCTTGCTTTTAACTCAATAAAAACAGAAATGCTCGTTTTAGGACCCAAGAAACAGAGTTTGGTTGGCAGATCTCACTGTGAACCTCGACGGCTGCATGGTCATTTCACAAAAAACTGTAAGAAATCTCGGCATTACCATTGACTCTGACCTCTGCTTTGATGAACATATAAAATATATCTCAAGAGTTGCTTAGTTTAATCTTTGAGACATTGCAAAAATCAGAAACTTTCTATCAAAAACAAATGCAGAAAAACAAATCCATGCTTATGTTACTTCAAGATTATTGCTTAATGCTTTTTTCCCCCCAGTTACCCTGATAAATCAATAAATAAACATGTATTAGTGCAGTAACACGGCTAGAACAAAAAAATTGGAACACATTACTCCAGTAGTTGCCTCTTGACACTGGCTGCCTGTTAGGGTTAGGGCTGATTTCAAGGTTTTATTGTTAAACTATAAATCTATACATGGACTGGCTCCTACTTACCTCACTGAAATGATCCAGCCATACATACCTACATATAACCTTAGAACGCAAGATGCAGGCCTTTTAATTGTACCAAACATTTCTAAACAAACAGCCAGAGGCAGGGCCTTCTCTCATAGAGATCCACTACTGTGGAATGATTTGCCAATTAAAATTAGAAATGCAAATTCAGTGCAAACATTCAAGTGTCTACTAAAGACTCATCTCTTCAGCTTGGTCTATGATTAAGTGTAGTCTGGCCCTGGGGCGTGAAGGTCACAAGGAAGGCCTGATAGTGTCCACCCTTGTTGTCTTGCCAGATGGGCTCTAATCGCCATTGTGATGCCCTCTCTCCAATGCAATTCAGGGGCGGAGTCACTGGCTTGTTGTCTGTGTTGAGCACTTGTGCAAATGGGCTGTACTCTGCCTTGTGTCACTGGAATCCCCTGTCTCAGCCCCAAGGTCTTACGCTGCTATATTATTGTGCTTGGGGAGTAAGGTCAAAATGTTTTTACTTAGAATGACATGAGGTCTTGGCCCACGCCTGCGGAGTACCAGGCTTGAGTCGTTGCTGTCCCTGGATCTGGATTGGGTTTAAATAGACTCTGGGCTCAGCCCACATGCATCGATTACCTATTACAATTTGGACTCTTAATATGTTCACCCGGCACAGCCAGAAGAGGACTGGCCACCCCTCTGAGCCTGGTTACTCTCTAGGTTTCTTCCAAAATGTCAGCCTTCTTAGGGAGTTTTTCCTAGCCACTGAAGTTAAACACTACTGTGGTTTGCTCCTTAGGGTTCAATTCTGGGTGTTTTGTAAAAGCACTTTGTGACAACTGCTGATGTAAAAAGGGCTTTATAAAATACATTTTATGAAATTATATGTCAGTGGTAGAATGAAGTTGTACATATCTGGATTAAGATATGGCAACGAGTGAAACACTCCTCCCTGGTCCCTTATATCCTTTCTTTACAAACCAAACCTGATCGCTGCATTTTCCACAACAATAGAAATTAAACAGTACAACGACAGGAAAAAAAATATAGACGATAGAAGTCCACCGACAGTTGATGCTGCTGCGACAGATTACTAATCGATGCTACTGTGACAGATAACTAAATGTAGATTGATGTATTTTGGCATAGTTTTTTGCTTGCAATGCGGCTTTGCTTTAGTGGGGCCATTCGTTCCATTCATGAACGTGGATGATGCTAAGAATGCTAATTACAGCTAGGGACAGTTGAGCTGAGTAATGAATGATTGGAAAAAATGTCTGTCCATTCTGCCTTAATGTTTGGTTGGTCAATTTTTTTATAAATATGATTTCACACAAACTATCCCTTTTTAAATATTCTTCCACATCAAGTAAACCATTTACAAATGAATGGATGTTTTTTTACTGTGGTGGGAACACGCCTGCACCCCACAAATCTACCTGAGAAAAGGACAAATCGGTAGGCATGGATTTTCTTTTATTGTTGGTACATTAAGAAGAAAGAAAGTTGAGCTCAGCAATGGCCAATTACCTGGTAGACGAAGGACGACCTCTACAGTGTATGACCAAAGCATTGTCACTGTATTAAAGGAGAAAACAAACTGCCAGATCTGGAATATTTTCTAGAAGGTATGCGTTGATGTTTCAGCCACTATCATCAACAGAAGACGTCACCAGTCCAATTATAGAGGCAAGGTGCCGATAAACTAGTAAGACTCAAAACTAAGATGACCTGAAAAATACCAAAAACAGTTTCAACTGTAGTAGGGAAAGGTCTTGTGGGTATGAGACAGAGATCAACATATACAGGAGTGATGGTAAGAAAGGTTTCTGGAGAATAAAAGGAGCTGAATAACCACCTAATATATACAATATTGTTCCCGGGGATGTTATTGCATGGGTATTTGTCTGCAACTGGATCTGGCTCGGATTGATTCATGGTTTAACTGCTGTTATATATCTGAACCCACCGATGATTAAAAGGAGTCAGGTGGAGAGAAGCATCATTTGCTCTTTAATTACGGTTATATGCTGCCAGATGTTGCGATCTCTTTAATGGATGATCAAGCAGGCCCAACGGTTTCTTCCTAGAAACAGAGGAGGGTGCTATTATTATATTCTATGCATGAACGTATAGATCTCTGCGTTGTGTTGGTATCATACAGAGTCCATATCCTGTGTGGCTCTTTTCTGTGTCATGGCTCCTCTGTTGGCCTTGTCCATGCTCTACAATCACATCTACAAACTTTTTAACATGGTTTACTCTATTAGAATAAAAATCGCTCTACGCTGGCCATTTGCAGAAGTATGAGAAACAGGTATAGCCACTGAGACAACATTGACGGAGAAAAACAAAGTCTGTTTTATTTCACTGCTGATGGCAGCAGCAACATTTATTCAGGAGTTTTTTTTTTCAATGTGGAGATAAAACCAGATGACTCTAAACTAATTTGACAGCGGTTCATCATGCAGAAGGATGATGGACCCAAACACACTGCCATAGCTACCAAGGCGCTGTATTTTTCAGGGCCAAAAAGTTATTGACTTGCCAAGTCTATCACGTGATCTGAATCCAACTGAGATATTCCTTTCACATACTAAATAAAGAATTGAAGGACAAAAGGCCACAAAACAAGGAACTGAAGATGGCTGCAGTATTGCCTGGCAAAGCATCACCAAGGAAGACACCAAGCATCTTGTGATATCCATGTGTTGCAGACTTAATGCCATCATTGCATTAAAACCATACATTAGCCTATGTGACAAAATACTGAAGATTACTACTTTACTGTCAATAATGTCAAACTGTCCTAATTGTGACAAAATGTACAAAATGTGGCATTTCTAAATTGTTAATGCAATATGGATTTAAATACATTCAAGTTGCAACTGACCGTCTTTAATTAAACCCCATAGACAATGTATCATGTCAAATTCTTTGTATCATATCGAATCTAAAGCACTGGAATGCAGAGCCCAGAAAAACAAAACGTTTGTCACTGAAATATACTTAAAACCTCCGTAAAAACCTAACACATTTGGAACACATTTCCAAATAAAGCAAATTCTGCTTTTGCCTCACATTGCAAGTAAACCGTGATCTAACGTTTAAATGAAAGAGTGTTTAACCCAGTCATGTTAACCTAGTATATGGTTAGACAGCGAACAGCAAGCCAGCTGTAAAACTAAAACAGTGGCACCAGGTGTTGTTCATTTCATACGTAGCTTCTCGAAAGTTAATCTCGAAAAGGGCGATGCCAACAAATTAACATCCACAACAATTCTCCCATGTAACACCTGCCGCGGCAGCTGCTGCACACAACAGAAGCTAGCTCAAATGTGCTGCATAACTAGCCTAGCGCTTGCTATTGGCCCTCAGTTAGAAGTGAAGTGTCACAGGGAGTTCATTGTATTTAGACGTCAAACATTCAACGTTTTTCAAGTTGTCCCGAACATTGAATAATTACCTAGTTTGCGCTCACCAACAGTTGGTGACACATTGTTAAAACCCAATATGAGAGACAGAGACGGGGTAACTCCGCAAAGGCGACGCCATCCACCACTCCAGTGCAAACCAGTCAATAGGCTGCCCACTACTAGGTCTCCCAGGACGTCAGTGGCAATTGTACACAAATGGACTAATCCTGACAAATAATCCTGACTTCAATTCAATAAAAATTTTTTTTTTTGCTATAGCACTGTTAGCTTCCTGTTCCGTTGATGTCCAAGAACAACCAGAAAGTCAGGGGAGAGCTATCTTTATTCAGCATGAGACGTCGATGTTAACAGTAAATTGTTCCCACTCTCTCTCCAAAGAATACAGGAAGTTCCACAGTACTTATACCAAATACAAGGGAGGGGGCCTGGGGTCAAACCCAGCCAAATAACCTCCAATAAGAAAGGCCTAAATGACCCTTGTATGGGATGTTCCAGCATGTGGTCAATGGTCCTATCCCTCAAGCCTCTGACAGTCACATGAGCCACTCCTAGAAGGAGGTATGGACAGGACCTGTGAGGCCCATCAGCATCAGGCAACACATCCTATCCATACACCTCTGCTCAGAGTTAGTTAGTACATCTGTGTTGTGTTAAGTTTCTCAAGCCTACTTTCTCTCAACACTATACCAAACCTTAGCCTTAATCTGAACCAGTCAAAACAAATGTCTACACTGTCTAAAAACTCAAGTTGTTTGTCTTTCAACCCTGTTGCAAAACCTGTCTCCATGCCCAACCTTTGTCCATAGTATGTCATTGGGATGTGAGTGTGGGAGATTTAATTAAGATAATTCCTATTTAAATATTTGTTTTATTTTTAGTAAAGATATAGTTGTGCACCACCCATTGTTTTAGTGCTGTGTACCTTAATTTAACTGGATGGGTTGTTTTAGCGCTATTATCCAACCTATTTCCTTTCACATTTCTGTAGTGAAGTCTACTTATGTAATAAACTTTTTCAGCAAAATGGTCGGCGTGGATGGTGTCGATAATTTTTGGTTTATCGTCCTAGCTCTAGGCACTATCCTAGTAAGCCCATCAGAGATCAAATCAAATTTAAGGAATGAGATGAAAATAAATGAAGTTTGAGAAGGTCAGCGCTGGTTTCTCACTCTCTCGTAATGAAATAAAGACAGCCAGAGAGAGGGCGGGGATTGGATTGTAATCACCACTGATTCCCATTCTCGCTCTTTCCCTCTCTCTCTTTCCTCTTCTCACGTCCCTTAATGCCTGATCCCCATAGTCCTTCAGGTCTTAGTCCGTAATGCCGTTCCCTCCGTTTTCATTCCAGTGATGAACTAGAGTTGGGTCCCCAGGCTACAGCCCCATTACAGACCTATGGGGACACTCGTCCCTTTCATATCCGCTCAAGATAATAACATTAGAGGAAACGATCAGAGTACAGGGAAATTGATATTGTCTTCATAGTATGAATTTGCCTTATGTAAACACCCCCTTCAGTTCACCTTGGTTCAGCTGTATGTGAGGTGCCTCTGGGTTTCCTTTGCTGGAAAACCAGTCTCTTAAAAACGCCCAACACCTTTCTTCATATTCACTCATGGAGATGGTCTGTCCGTGGGTGTAGTGTGTTGCTGAACCAGACGGACAACCTGGGCTTGGACGGAAAAATGAACTCCATCAGGAGAAAAACGCGGAGGTGGTACCAGCCACGACCTCGTCACCTCTTCCAGTGCCCACACCACTGCCTAATTCATTGATGTGTGAACGCAGCGTGGTATTGTCTCCACCATAGTTCACTGTGGCTTCTCCGTTATTTGTGTTAGTGTTCCGTCAGCACTGTGGTAGCATGTGTGTGAATCAGGACTGTAGACATCTCCCTCTTTGCTTTCTGACCGCATACTGGAGCTACTCCCAGAATTCTTTGCATTATTGATGGACAAGCAACCACTTCCCCATGCCAGCATGTGTGTGCGTGTGTGTGTGTGTGTGTGTTGTCTGACTGCCTGCATTTACATCCACATGGTCAACACACCCTGACTCACATTTCCTCTCCGTAGCACATGGTATATTTCAGTTGAAATACATCCCTCCGCCAATCGCCACTAATCTACAACTGATTTGCTCTGGAATTCGATTTCATTTCCTCCCTGTCTTCACACTAGCTGCCTCGGTGCTGATACCACTCTGTTGTGAGGGTGTTACACACGGCTCTGCTGTGTATGAGAGAATTAGCTTGGTTTATCAGAGCTTGTCTATGTCATGTCTTCTTACCTAAGTGACGCGTCGGCCTCCTGGACACCTCGGATCACACGTGTCACTCCTCTATGACGCGCTGACATTTACAATGTCTTCTCGACAGTGTCCTCGCCATCATGGCCAAGTTATCGGTCGGCAGAAAACGCACTAGCACGCACGCACACACGGACGCACATCTCCTGGTCAGTTGACTACAAAATAAATGTGTTGATAGGACTTTGAAGTGTGCAATAGGTGTGAGAAATTGTATCTGGAATGCATTGCCTGAGCGTGGCTTCGGAATATAGGGAAAAATGTCAGAGACTGACTGACATTTACGATAGCTGGTCCTGCTTCTCTTATTACTAACATCACTGTTATAATCTTGTCTTTCTAGGTGTACTGCTGTGTTGCTCCTGTGAATACATAGAAAGCTGTTTGGTAAACCATTCAGCGTGTCTACCCGCATATAACCCTGTTTACATGCAGAAGCCCTCTGTCATATTTCTATTGATTTGCTGTCAAAACTTCAGTCTGCTTTACATTTGTTCTCTGTGGATGTTATGACACTGAGCAGTATGGATCTCTATAGATCCCTGCGCATAGGCCTAATTTAAGGCATGTTGAATGCCACCAAAGTGTATCTATCTCCTCATTGTCAATCATTATAAGCATTTAAAATGGCCCATGGCTCGTATATAAATGCCTAAATGTGTTGATGTGACAGGAAGTGGCCCTCTAATAGCACCATTTAACCCTGGCGGCTTGTGCTGCAGCGCTAGATGGTCCTATGGGGTCCCAGTCCCTTCAGTGTGATGTCTAGAGCAGCTAACTACATTGATTCTCTATCTAATGTGGCGTGTTGAGCAGCTGCACTAAAGATCACGCTTGTAAAGTGGCTAAAGCTTATTAGCTCGCAGAGATGAGATGGGGATAGGAGCGTTTGATGGCACTGGGACAGACAGACACTTAAAGATTCATTCTGCGATTTTTCGCCAGTAGTTGGGAATGTGGCGCTGTCGTGCGTTAATGGGTTCCCATATAGGGTGTACTTTGTCACGTATGTCCCATAGTCATCGTAACTACTTGTTTTCATTCATGGAATTGAATCGCTAACTCAGGTATGGTTGTGATTGTTGTTATTGATTATTCACGTATTAACAACATACTGCACATTCAGCATTGAAAAATAAGTATGCAAGACTGCATCTTTAATGAGTGAAGCTAGGCAGTGTGTATGTGTTTAACGACATGAAAAGGAAAAATCATTGAGGTTGCCATGTTGAAATACACTCACATCACAATTTCAATGCCTACACCCACCCAACATCATAGAACCCGTTTAGCATAACTCTGTATGTGCCGTGCCAATGTCATCAGAAAGCATGGCTCATGACAACGTCTTCAGTAGATCCACATCGGTCTGGGGTTTGGGGTGGTGTTGACCTTCACCGGGGTCATGAGCAGAGATTATCTTAATGGTTAATAGAAATACATTAGCCTTAAAACTGAGCCTTACACCTCTGCTAGCTGCTAATTGGGCCGTGTTTCCACGGCAGCACCAGCTGTACAGCGGTAGCCGACGGTGTCTAGGGAATATTTTTAACCTCGTTAGTCGTTAGACTAGTGTGTGTCACATCTACACTCATTCTTCCTTTTGTTTGGCAAATGCAGAAATCTTTGCCTATTTTTGTCCAAACTCCGTTTCCCTCAGTGCTGTTCATCAGTGCAGCAGGTCTGTTCAAGGTGTTGTTCTCACTGACTAACTGAGTTGACTGTAAAGCAGTGCAACTAGATTTATGGACTGGAAAATGATTTGAATAAATATACAAAACGATTTGTACCTTGCAAATAGACCGCAACTAAGTACATTTTGAAATCGAAAGCGATTTAAAAAAAATCATAACAATTCAGGATTAGCCCAGGGGTCAATTGAGGATTAGCCCAGGGGTCATGCGGAAGCCATGCAAATTGGGTTTGGTGGGTTGGCCAGCGAATTTGGTTGTCTTCCCTTGTTAGATTTGACATGCCATAGCAAATCTGTGTGGCAGCTTTTAATGACATCAGAAAATGGTTCTCTGTCTGTCCTTGTGCCCTTAGTGACCTTAGTGCTCTCTGTGATACCGTTGATCACTCACTTCTTTTGGGGGGTTTGGAATCCCATGCTGGGCTCTGCGGGCCCGTTGGCTTAAATGATATCCTATCTATAAGAACAACATCACTTTGTATGTGTGAATGGACACTGCTGTGCAGATGACACACAGTTTTATAATTTGGTCAAACATGGAGAAGCCCCAATATATATACCTACACTGAAACCTTGTGTTTCTGACTTGAGTAAGTGAATGATGGACTTTTTGAACATTTGAACTCCGAACAGACGTCACTGTGGGAACTAAATCCAAAACAACGACTGGCAACACATGAAACAAGAGCAAACGTAACTAGGGTCATTGAGCAGGAACATAGGAGAGGATGATAATAATGAGCAGGTGTCCGTGCTCCAAGTGAGGGAGAGAGGGCGTTGGATCTGGTCAGGACATGACAAGATTAGACTATTCTAATGCACTTCCCTCCGGTTGCCCTGACAAGACAAAATACAGCAGCTCATCTGAACTAGAACGAAAAATGATCAATGTAACTCCATTACTAGACTTTCTCTGGATGCCTGTTATGCCTAGGGCTGCTTTTAATGTGTTAATGTTCATCTACATAGCATGTTAACTTACACGAACTTGCTCCTGCTTATCTCTCTGAGTTGGTCCTGCCATATCCCTGCATGTAAACCTACACACTATGGTCACAAGGCACGGCCCTCCTAACTGTAACTACACGTTCTAAATAAACAGCAGGAGGCAGAGCTTTCTCCTATAGAGCTCCATTAATGTGGAATGAGACACCAAGGAATATGAAAGAGGCGCACTCAGTCTAAACCTTTAAGTGTCTTATAAAGACTCAAATCTTCTGTAAGTTCTAAGATTCTATATGTAGTCTGGCCCAGGGGTGTGAAGGTCAAAGGCCACGCATTGGATTTACAAACCAGTTAATGAGCACTTGGACCACACCTCAGGTCTCCCTGGCCTGACTACTCATATCTGTCCCATTCCAAAGTTGTATTGGTTGTGTTGCTAATTAACTTTGTGCCTGGTGATTCCTGCTGTCCTTGAAGTGCACCCGGCACAGCCAGAAAACAACTGGCCATCCGTACGAGTCTGGCTCCTCTCTAGCTATCTAACTAAGTTTCGACCCTAATAAGGAGTTTTTTCCAATTTACTGTTCGTTCGATTGCTCTTTGGAGTGTCAGGCTGTGTATCTGTAAATGCGTTTTGTACCTGCTGATGTAGTAAGGGTTTTATAAATAAGTTTTACTAAAATTTGATTGACATAGCTCAACATCAATTGTCTGTCAAGTCATACTTTTTTGAAATCCATACTTCTAAGAAAAGAGCAACAATGGCAAAACACAGGGCATATATATAAACAATAATTAATACCGAATTTGGCAACAGGCTGAAGTGTCCAAAGTTTGCTGGGAGTAGCTGCATTAAAGCAGAATCTTAATCACAAATTGGGGATATAAAATTATATATAAGATATATATAAAAACATTTGAATAATCTCTTGCAGGCCATTTCTGGCTCCTGGTTTGCCTGTGGCTGACCACTGAAAAGCTATTGTCAAAAGAGTCATTTAGACTACCGTGGGGGCATTGGACGGGATTAGAACAGGAAATTACATGGCAGGAAACATTAATTATATACCTTTAGGAGGGGCAATAGCACAATGGTTAAGCAGCACTTGCACTTTCTGTAACTGTAGGACAAAGGTACCACACTGGTTCGGAGAAAGGTTTCTCTGGCTTTTAGAAGAGTCCAACAGAGAAAATCATTCAACAATTTGACCTAATCAGAGACAATCAGAATCTTTTGTTCCCGTTATCAGGCCTATTTCCATTGGTTAGTGGGGGGTTCTCTTCACTGCTTGCTAGTAAAGACAGGGTTAATGTCATTGAGTTCTTATAATTCATAGGCTGAAGATTGCAAGCCTTGCTCATTCCATCCAACAGGGCCTCACCAGTGTCAGTACCAGCAGAGCAGTGGCATCGGAACTGACACTGTGGAAAATATGACTTTACATCTAACAAGAGAAGCATCCTTTGTGTTGCCATCTTTAATCAGCCTCCAATCAGCCGCCATTTCATAAGTGACTTATCTACTGTGAGTAGCATTTTGTCCCCTGGCTTGAAAATATCCCACTGCTGTTGTTGAGCATAGGATCAGAGGAGAGATGTTGGGCTGTACGGTTATTAAATGGTGATAGAGATAGATGGCGGATCAATCCACAGGGGGAGAAGACAGTTTTACAGAGGACAGATGGAGGATACACTGCCAGAAAAAGAAGACAGAGGCCGAAAGTCTGGCAGATAGGTGGAGGAGGTTAGTGGAGGGGGTGTATGTGGGAGAGAGGTGGAAGGGGAGCTGAAAAGAGCAACTGAAAGGAGAAGGGGGTGGGTTGAGGACTAGTAAAGGACAGAGGGATGGATGTAGAGAACGGAGGAAGATGGATCTGTTGGATGTGTTCTACCTGTCAGGTGAAGACAGCGTTAATGAGACACACTGGAGAGCTGAGACGCCAACGACGCGTATACACACAGTAGACAAACGCGAAAGACACACATTACACACACACGCACTCAGTAGACAAACACAGAAGACAGTGTATACCCACATTTCATACAGACACACTGGAGAAGAGACAGGTGTATAATACAGCGAGAGGGCTAGTTGTCCTTGCATTCGTTTACTGATGTTACCATGTCCACATATTCACACATATTCACACACACAAAAACACACACTCCAACAAATACGCATGCACAAACTCCCCTAAACAAATACAAAAACCTACACAAAGAGACACAGATACACACACACACTTGAATACTCACCTAGAGGTTTACATGTATAGGTTTAGCAGGAAGAGACTTTGCCAGCTTTTTTACCTTAAATGATCTGCCTTTTATTTTCTCTCATCTCTCTCCCTGCCCTCACGCACACACAGATTTGGCAGAGCTCGTCCTGCCTCTCCTCTCACCAGCCTCTGGCACAGTTTGCACACTATCAGTGAGCGATGGCGGCTCACTGGTGCCAAAAAACCTGAGTGGAAAAACGGATGTGCCGTTTCCTCTGAATCATTTTTCATGACTTCTGCATCGGTAGCAAAACTTCTCTCCAATAAGAGCAAAGAACATTTAGCCTCTAAGCATTTTAGTTTGGATTACACGCTGTGTTGAAGGGAACTCAATTCAGCCAGACTCATAAAGGCTTGCATATTTTAGCATTTCAATGACCACAAAATTACCCCGTATAAGCTTGCTGGATAAGACTTCTGAACTCCTAACTACCTTCAACATAGGACCAACACAAAACATGCAGACAGACACACATACAAATGCAGACAGCAATCTTCTTAATGTGTTACATATTACTAGGGTTGTCAAAAAATATATATCAGATACTTTGATACTACCGCAATATCCGCAATATCTAAAATTGAGAAATCAGCAAGTATCTTAGCACTCTGTGCCTCTATAATGAAAATTGCATTTTTGTAAGCTTTATGTGAAAATAATCTATTACAAAAAAGATGGGTTAATGTGAAATTAAGAAAACAAGCTAGCTAACATGGCTCTAATGTGTACAGTGTTGTGCTCTATGTGCAATGTAGTATTTTTCTGCCTTCACATTACTATTACAGAGAACCAGAGAGCAAGCAAGCCAGTGTAACTAATATATCAGTAGCTTTGCTAGTTAGCGCAACAAGCTAAAAAGGTAGCCTATACATTTATGTAGGCTATTCAAATGTATGAAAATGTATATATTTTTTATAACAACAATACATTAAGCGTTTGACAAGGGGCTTCTGTGAACGCGTCATGGGAACAAACAGGAAAGTAAATTTGAGGAAAATACCACTTTTCTTATTTTTCTATATTTTCGTTGCTATCCTGTTCTCTCGCAGTGTAAATCACTCTATTAGATTCCGTCCGATGTAAATGCCCATATTTGGTATAATGCAATGCCGTGGTCTGCCCCCTCACTCTTAGAAAGGGAAGGACTGTGGACGCTGGACAGAGCAGATACGCAGGATATTGTTGGTTTGCATTATTTAAAACTTTTTCTACAAGCACAAGCCGGCCAGGAAGAGTAAATGTCTCTTACTTTGTGAGTGCCTGACTGACTGACTTCCCACTTTAAAATATGAATAGTGGTTACAGACCTGGACTGTGTTGTGGAAATCACTTATGGGAAATTTCTACAACAACTGCCATGCAGGTGAACAATGTTCAAACCTTGCCTCAGATCAAATATATTAGGCATTTGGATTTGATTTACATTTAACTTTATTGTCATTGAACAATTACATGTACAGTACAGCAAAACGTAGTTAGCATCTAACCAGATGTGCAAATAGAAGAGGGCAGAACATTTTTATTTACACATGCTTAATGTTAAATGTTAAGTAAGTGAATATTCAACACTGTTGTTGTTTACTCCTTGTGTTTTAAGGCTGGGTGTTTTGTAAAGGTACTTTGTGACACCTGCTGATGTAAAAAGGGTGTTATAAATACATTTGATTGATTGTATATTATAAGTGGAATGTATAGATGTGCAATGAATGCAAATGCAGTACAAATGGCAATACTTAATGTGCAATTAATGCAATTAGAGGAGGGCAGACAATTTACAAACATTAAGTAAAGTGTTTGTTGCAAGTGCGATAAGTAGCTGTGCAGGTACAAATGGCAATTCTAAAAGGCATTCTAGATGTGCAATCAAGGCTAATTGAAGGAGTTGTTGAATGTAGACTAGAGCTTCTCGTTATGGAGTGATTTGAGTCATTGTTTTAATTATAGGAAGTGTATAGCTATTAGCTAGCCATCTATAGTAATCTCTTTCTAATTTTATGTGTTGAATGTAGTGTAGCGATCCTGTTATGGTTTGGATGTTAACTTATATAGGGAACCGTGGAGTTTTGATTAATTGAATTGACAATGTGAGTAAACTGATACCACATCTCTACAGACGTATCACGTGCACCCACATCTGCTGTTTAAATAGCGTAGTGGTTAAAAACAGTCCGTCACAACACACGTCCCTAATAATGGCGATACGGCAGAACTAGGCTTGCCTTGTTCCTTTCCTTGTTTTTAGACAACCATGTTACGAATACCTTGAAGTTTGATTGTCAAATGTACATATTTGTTTTATTTACACAGAACGAGATAAGTGTTTCTCTTAAAATATATATATAATTTTTTTTAACATGATGCCAAAATCATTTCATTTGTGGTAGTTATTTTAGGTTCTCATTTTCCACCAAATTCCACTGTGGATTTTTCTCTCATAGCATCACACACCAAATGAGTGGTAGACCCCTACATTATCACAGCCTACCACAGCTGCAGCTTTTGCACAGCAAAAAATACAGCTCTGGAAAAAATTAAGGGACCACTCCGAATTTTTCTTAAATCAGCATCTCTACATGTATGGCATGTATTCTGTTATATTCCAACACAGGCACACCTGATTTTACTTAATGAGGTACTGATTAGGTGATTACCTGGACCACATTTTATTTAAAAGTATAAAAACCACTGCTGTGGTCATCACTATCCTCATGCAATAGGATCTGCTGGATGGCAAAAACTGTGCAAGTAGTAACTTAAAGCTAACTTGAATAAAAAATACAGCATGACATTCAGCATGACAAAAGAGTTGAAAAGAAATGCTTTGAGTGAGGAAAAATAGGGTTCAATTCTGGCTTTACTGGCAGAGGGATACATCGAGCGACAGGGTGCTTCCATCCGGAAAATGTCAGACGTGAGAACATGTTCAAGCAACAGACACTGGGGACAACAAAACAACAGACTGGCAGATGGCAAAAATGACTGTCCATTAACCGAGATGACCGTCAACTAATTTGACATCAAGTGGCCTACAAAAAGAATGGCAAACAGCAGCTGAGGTGAAGTGCACGACGAGGACGGTTTGAAACCGGCTCCTAGGGGCAGGGCAGAAGTCATGCAAAGCTAGAAAAAAGTGCTGCATCAATGAGAAGAAAAGAGCTAGCCTGAAGTTAGAAAAAGAGCATAAAGATTGGACCGTAGAGGAATGGAGTAAGGTCATCTTCTCTGACAATTCAAATGTTCAGCTTTGCCCAACACCTGGTCGTCTAATGGTTAGACGGAGACCTGAAGACGCCTATAAGCCACAGTGTTTTGCACTCACTGTGAAATTAGGTGGAGGATCGGTGATGATCTGGGGATGTTTTATCAAGGCTGGATTCGGGCAGATTTGTCTTTGTGAAGGATGCATGAATTAAGCCAAGTACAAGGATATCCTGGAGGAACATCTGCTTCTTTCTGGTCTGACAATGTTCCCCAACTCTGAGAATTGATTTTTCCAGCAGGACAATGCTTCGTGCCACACAGCCAGGTCAATCAAGGTGTGGATGGAGGACCATCAGATCAAGACCCTGTCATGGCCAGCCCAATCTCCAGACCTGAACTCCACTGAAATCCTCTAGTTACTTTTTGGGCCGTGAGTGATGTTAAGTCACCCAACAGCAATGTGACAGACTGGTTGAGAGCATGCCAAGAAGCATGAAAGCTGTGATTAGAAATCAGGGTTATTCCACCAAATATAAATTTCTGAACTCTTCCTAAGTTAAAACATTAGTATTTAGTTGTTCAAAAGAGAATATTAATTTGTTTTCTTTTTTGAGGTCTGAAACAATGTATATGAATAGTAAAACCAGAGAAACTGATCATTCTGCAGTGGTCTCTTAAGTTTTTCTAGGGCTATACGAGGACTTCCAATTAGGCAAAGAGATTAAACAGGGCAGTGGCAAAGTTCATCTGGATGAGTCAGGTCTCAGTTAAAAGGTTTCAGGCAATTGCCTGAGCAGTTTTTTGTAAATATGAAATTACTTCATTTACACTGAAATTGGGCATGATTTGATTGATTTGCATTAAAACAAGTATTAAGTCAGCAAACTGCAGGGAAACCATTTTATTCACAACAGATCTATGGACCAGCAGAGCAGCAGACACATTCATGGCTGGACGTCTCCAGTTCACCACAGAGGCATGGGACATGCGAGCCTGGTGCTTGGGCTGGGATAAATACTGATCGTACGGCAGAGAGTTTGAGGGAAGACCAGGAGGAGCTCATTGGAGATGCTTGGAGTTAGGACATGTCCTCAATGTCTGGCATTACAACTGATATGCCAGGCTTTTGAGGACTGCATGTGGTTGTTTTGGACATAATCTACCCCTGGCAGTCTACAAAGACATAGGTGTTGACCTGGTCTCTGCAGCTTTATCTAGGCATCGCAAGACCTTGCCTTTATTCGCTAGATCACCCAAGTCTACAAGACAAATGAATAAATAGCAGACACACCTAAATCTACCAGTGCATAAATGTATTCATGATGAGTACATGCTTGAATTCTTCCTATGAACTGGTGGAGCGATTCCTGGAACAGCAACAAGTCACTTGCTCTGTGTTTGCAGAGGACCGAACGAAATGGCTCCTCATGCCCAAGGATTCAGACATCACCATTCTTGAGACAGTCAAAGATGCTCTTGCCCAACTGAACTGAATGCATTCACTGATGCACTAACTAGAGAGAAACACACCACTCTTTCCTCTGTCCTTCTGACATGGAAGATAGTTTCATGTGTGACGTCTTTTGAGACTGACAGCATCCTTGCACATGAAATAAAGGAGAAAATAGGGAGGGATCTGAAGCAGCGGTATGAGGACAGACTTACAGATGGTTCTAAACACTGCTGACTTCCTTTATCCATGGTTTAAAGGATCATTTTGCGAACATTGAAGTAGAGGTCAGGCATCGGCTTCTATATTGCCCAAGAGGAGCATATGCTTCAGCAATATACAAAGCCAGTGGAAAACGTCCTCCTCTGAATGTCTTGAATAGAAATTAAGTTAAATGGTTATTGAAATATGGTCATTTGCAAATGTGTCTTGTGTGATAATAGGCTAATTATGTTTCTGCACCTGCAACATTTGACCTACAGTTAACTTTGCTTACCTTCATTAAAGGAGTGTTTTCTTATTTTTTGTGTAAATTCTTAAATTTTTGTTGTATGGTATCAAAGTGGTATAGAGTATTGTGAAAATGCACCGATATCGTATGTAAGTTCAGAATTCTGGTATTGTGAACACCCTCCATATTACAATACAAACAGTAATTGACATATCACATGTATCTTCCGCTCGTTCTCATCTCCCCCTCTTCAACTCCCTTCAGGTCAGCTTTCCCTGAAACTGACCACACCAAACTGCAATCAGAGACAGTCCGACAGTCTTCTCCAGCCCCTCCAATTACACCGTCCTCACTGCAGTCCTCGTTCTCCAACCCTTCCAACTAGCCCAGGCCCATTACAGTCCCACAGCCTCTGCTTCCAGTGTAGCAGTTACAGTACATCCATTCCGGTTCCTCCTCGTTCTAAATTGCCAAGTCAATTGTTCTTTCGTTCTGCAGGAACTCTGCCGTAGAAACAAGCTTTTTATCTCATTGTGTTACCAATAGGCTTATTGATTTTCCATTGTGAGTCAGCTGCCTTGGGGTAAAGATACTTGACATTGTATGGGAAGCTACTTATCTGATGCTAATTCATTAATTCTCCCAGGAGAGAGATGATCATGCCCTGTTGCTCCCATCTGTAATATCAAGGCAGCGTGGCCAGAGGCTGTGTCTAACCCCTGGTTTCTGTCTGTCAGCTTCCTATCAGTCGCTCTCTGGAGAATAGGCCCACAGGATAAGCTCTGTCTTCTATGGTAGTAACGTGGGATGTAAAGTCTAATGGAGATACTTGAACACACGGAGATCTCATTGGCCTTACAGGAGAGGATGGAGAACACACTTCTTTTTCTCCCCCCGAGCCGTTCTACAATGGGTGGTTGGAAATAGAAACTATCGATTTCAAGTGCGCTTTAATGTGATTGCCTTAGTTGTGTTTTGTTTCTGCTTTGGTCATTTCATTTGTTGCCTGTGTTTATACAGGGATCTGGGGCAATTTGGTGATGCTGTTGTGATTGGACAGCATACTTGATTAAAGGAAAAGGACAAATAATCATTAATGTATTAATGTAACCTACAATGTGTTAGGTGACTAAGCGCCAGGCATGTTGTTGTAAGGGAAACCTTAAACCTGATAAACAGATGTCTTCTGCATTCCCAATGGATGGTCTTTCTGGACAAACACATGGTCTGACATTTGAATTTAATTTATAAAGAAAAGTGTAGGTATATCTGGTTAGCACAACGACTCACTACCTGCTGTTTATGGAGTCTACCATCTGCACAGAAACAGATCAACTTAAGCTGGTTATCTGTGCAATAACCTATTGCATCTGTACTCGATGTAGTGTATCCTTACATTTTTTAAATACTTTAAACAACTTGGAATAAATAAATACTCAGCACTATCCATTCGTCTACAGTGCCATCAACTATTGGGTGACGCCCAGGTGATTGACATGGCCTGTCTAAAACCTTCCACTTTTTTCCCCCTGATGAAGTCCTTTGTTTTGTTGGCAGTGTGCTTTGGGTCATTGTCCTGCTGCAGAATAAACCTCCCGATTCATTTCAATACATTTCTCCATAAATTGGCAGAAAAAATGTTTCTGTACACCTGAATTAATTCTGCTTACACCATCATCAGTTACATCATCAATAAATATTAATGAGTCTATTCCAGAAGCAGCCATGCACACCCAAGCAAGGATATTACCTCCACCATGCTTCACAGATGAGCTTGTGTGCTTCAGATCATAAGCAGTTCCTTTCTTTCTCCACACTTTGGCCTTTCCATAATTTTGGTAGAGATTCATCTTGGTCTCATTAGTCCATAAGTTTGTGTTCCAGAACATTTGCGGCTCATCCCTGTTCTTCTTTTCAAATTTCAATCTGGCCTTCCGATTCTTACTGCTGATGAATGGTTTGCATCTTGTGGTGAGGCCTCTATATATCTGCTCCACTTCGAACAGTGGATAGTGATACCTGCACTGTAGAAGTAGTTGGTGATGTCACTTACTGATGTTTTGGGGGTTATCTTCACAGCTCTCACAATATTTCTGTCATCAACTACTGTTGTTTTCCTTGGCGGACCTGTTCGACGTCTGTTGCTCAGTACACCAGTAGTTTCTTTCTTTTTTAGGACATTCCAAATTGTTGTTCTTGCTATGCCCAATGTTTGTCCAATGGCTGTGGTCGATTTTCCTTCTTTTCGCAACTTGACAATGGCTTGCTTTTCTCCCATAGACAGCTCTCTGGTCTTCATGTTGGTTTATCCTCTTTAAAAAGAAATGCAGTTTTTATAGGTTTAAACCAAGGATTGTCTGTGTGTGCGCGTGTGTGTGCGTGCGTGTGTGTGTGTGTGCTACTTCTATTGGCACCATCAGAAATTAATATGAGTGAAATTGAACTGAAGTATATTCCCATTAATATTTTTCACTTGAGTAATTAGGAACAAATTACATAGTAAGCCACAACTTCCTGTTTCAATGAGGTATAAATATGAGATGACACACCGACCAGATACCTATAGTCAGCATATTCAAATGCCAACACTTGGCCAAACGTTACCAAAGCTTTCAATGGTACCAGACTATATGGTCAGATGACACCAAAATAGAGCTGTTTGTAAACAAACACCAGTTGTAGGTTTGTTTTATACAGAAAAATACCTCATTCTGACTCTGAAGGATGATTGTGGATTTTTAATGTTGTGGGACTGTTTTCTTCCAAAGGCCCTGGACATCTTGTTTGGATACATGGTATCATGGACTCAAAATCAAATACTGGTACATATTGAATCAAAACCTGACTGCCTCTGTCTGGAAGCTTAAACTGGGCCATGGTTGGATCTTCCAGGAGGACAATGATACAAATCACACATCAAAATCAACATGGAAATGGTTCACTGACTACAGAATCAAGGTTTTGTTGTGGCCATCCCAGTCCTCTGACCTAAACCCCATAGAAAATCAGTGGGATGAGCTGAAGAGATTCCACAAGCGTGGACCTTGGAATCTGAAAAGATTCTGGAAGGAGGAATGGTCTCAGATCTCTTGTCATGTGTACTCTAACCTCATTATAAGACTCAGGGCTGTTATCTTGGCAATGGGAGGTTGCACAAAGAATTACATGAAGGGGTGCCAATAATGTGTTACACATATATTTGATACACAATTCTAGTTTGTTTAACAATAATATATATTTTTTCTTTCAATTGTTTTCTCAATTTTTTCTTTCAAAGAATTTTTTTCACACACTGTTTTGCTCATATTTATCAAGGGCGCCAATATTAGTGGATGGCAGTGTTTCTTTAGTCCTGTATTAGACGTTTCTCAGTGGAGAAAACATTTGCTGTGACTTGATTATGGAGCCGCTGTGCCGTCTGATTGCTGTTGGCACCGCTGTCGTTGTACTCTGACATCCACAGTCGTGGCCACATTCCTGGTTAATGAATGTACAGTATCTTGCTGTTGTTTGTGGTGGTGTAGTTTGGGTGTCTGCGTTAACGTTTTACTTTGATTGGTATTGGTGGTCTGGTACCGACGGTTGGTTAGAGACGTGCTTCTGGGTGCACTCGTGAGCCTATGCTGAGGTAATTGCTGTGAATCCTGATGGTGTTTGGTGATTAACTATATTGACATAGAGGAGTGGTCCATGTACAGCTGACAACGCCTCAACACTCAACCCCCCTCTCAGTAGGCAAAACGAACCAGCCTCGGTGCATTTAGCGCCCTGCTAGTCGTTCAGAGCGCTGCCCATAGAGAAGAGGTCAAAGATCACACTGTGATGCACGACGATCAGATATTAGGACCACTTAAGGTTCTTCAGGTACCACGCTATTTCCTGGCCGTGGGTAGCTCTATATTGGGGGTTGGATTATGCAGAAAAATTCAGACACGACTATCCACTAGTCACGCACGCGGTCCAGCTCGGTTGGGTTGCTTGAAGTGTATCTGAGCGGTGAGACACCTGTAGTTCAGTTCATGTAGACACACTGTTCTGAGTTCCCACTGTCAGTCACAGACAGTGGGATGTCATTAACTCACTGAGAAGAGCCTTTATGTAATTAAGAGTGAGTAGACAAGAGGATGATGGTAGAGGATGAGTGTGGGGAGGTTGGGCAGCGGGGGTGGGGGTCGCTCGACGAGGCAATGCAAGGTCGAGCAAATCATGTCTGAGTCCCTACACTCTACTGGTGAAGAATACCATTTTTAATTAACATCCCTTATACACGCATGCATGCACGCACACACACACACACACACACACACACACACACACACACACACACACACACACACACACACACACACACGCCACTTTGGTTTCTAAAACTCCATCCAGAACATACATGCTTGATTAGGAGCAATTCTTATCTCAGAAATGGACGGACAGCTTCGCTTCTAGCCTGTGTACTTTTCATTCCTCGTCTGACTAATTTCATGAAGAGTATAATTACAGCATTTTCAATTTGTCAGCGTGTGTGGAACTGCTGTGGTAGGTGGGGGGCTGTCTATCTCTCCCCTGCAGCTGAGAGGCCAGGGTGGAGAGGCTGTGAGAGACATCAGAAGTGTGAAGTGCAGAAAGGAGGTTCGGGGGCAATCGAGAGCTAATGTGAGGGAGGGAGGTGGGGGGAGTGAGTGAGTGATGGGGGAGAGGGGGAATGGACGGACAAAATGGGAGCTGTACATCTCTCTGTGAATATACACTGACGTACAGCTTTGTGAAGCACAATGCTTTGTGTGTGTGTGTGTGTGTGTGTGTGTGCGTGCGTGTGGGTGTCTTTGGTCGTTCACCAATAATCTTCACCTTCCACCATATTTCCCCTCCTGTCATCCTCCTCTGGCTGACATTTCCCTTCTCCACATCTCACATCCTGGACAAG
Source organism: Esox niger (assembly GCA_016801105.1). NCBI lineage: Eukaryota > Metazoa > Chordata > Actinopteri > Esociformes > Esocidae > Esox > Esox niger. Next base: position 13,794 of record JACXGJ010002151.1, on the reverse strand, counting down.
GGCTTGTAAACAGTGCCATCTGTGTGTGCATGTAACCGTGTATTTCTGATCCAGTTTAACAGAGGGGCTCCAGGGCATTTGATAATGACTTGGACTGCCCAAATATTTTTGCCCTGTTGCCTGACCACAATGTTTTTCCAACATAAAAAGCTCTGGAAAGAGATTATGAGCCCACTGCACTTTTAACTTTTCTTTCCAAAAAAGTTGAAAAGGAAGGTTTTGAGTGAGGATCAGAAGGGTTAAAATTAAGAGACCCCTCAAACTTAATTCTTACCAGAGCTGTAATGTTTTAGGCCGTCTGACTCAATGTCTCCTCCAGCAGCTTCCTCTGTAGAACTGCATCTTTTAACCTGTTCTCTTTCTCACCGTCCCACTTCATTTTCATCTATTAACAATGTTTTATTCTCTTGCATCCCTTAAATCGTAACGCGGCCGTGCCGATGCTCTCCTTAAAGACTACCATGCCACTGGCTGGGTCTTTCTTGTTGCACCTCAACAAATGCTAATGTGAAATGGACAATGTATGTTTTGCTAACAATTTAGCATTGGAGATTAAGTTACGAGACCTGCACCTCTGCCACCCCGGTATCCATCTCTGCTACCATGCTTCAGCCAAGCTAATACGTGGCGAACCGGATCCATCTCTCCAGCAGGGTCTCTCTCCCGGTGCACCTTATATCAGTCTGGCGCTGTGATAAGCTGCGAACAGACCAACACAGTGTAATTTGTTTGCCCGTTTAACTTTGAGAAGGAGCGAGGGGTGGCAGTGACATACAACTCTGTTCACCTTGACCCCGTGTTTGTGCTCCGGGAGGTAACGCGTGATTGCAGGGTGTCGGTGATCTTTGGCTGCCAACTGTGCCATGCATCAAGGTGGGTGGGACAGTTTGCCAGTAGATTATCTTCCTGCCAGAGCTGTTGTTTTTTGCAGCACATCGAGAACGTTACCTCTTATCTCAGTCGTCGCAAAGCACGGTTTTCTGACAATTTTCCCACGCATCGTGCTTCTGCGATTCTCTGCAATGTAGCAGCCCATTTATCAGTCCATTCTGATAAGTCATTGTTCAGGAAATACAAAGTGGATGCGTTTAACAGCTTACCGGGAAGCTTTCTATCTCTCTCTTTGTCTCTCTTGTCTTACTCTCCTTTTCAGTCTCTCCAGCTCTCTTTCTCTCCCTCTAATTCTCTTCTATCTCTCTCTCTCCGTCTCTCTTTCTGACTCCACTGTCGTCGACAAATTGTCATTTCAACAATCCAGCTGTAGAGAGGGGAAAATGGGATTATGACAGACTGGGATGAAAGGGTAGAGAAAGGGAACGAGGAGAAAATAAAGTTGCTCTTATCACTACTGGCCAGCGGTGATGCACACACAAAGCTCCAGTGGAATCCAATTTAGTCCTTCCTGTTAGTTATAGTGATATCAGCGCAATTAGCCGTCACAGGTCAGAGTATACGGCTCGTGCTAAGTGATTTTCAGCTTCTAAAGCTTTGTCCAGCCTCCTAATAAATGTCAGGCTTTTTGCTCTTTTGTTTTGGTCCGCCCGATTGACTGGTTTCGTAAATGGATTTGCTGTTCCCTGGTTGTCTCGCAAACGAACCAGGGTGACTTTGAGAGGTAATGTTTTTTATTTATTTATTTTTATCAGGCTTTTAGTTGCTCATGTGTTAATGGCTTGGTGGTTCTGGAGTGACAATATGTGGTATTGGAAGCGAGCAATGGCTGGTTTGCTGTGTCCTTGGCATCTTTAGGAGAGCGATTAGTGGTGGAATGATTGAGTGTGTTAGCCCTGTTCCTGACTGACCTTGGCCCAATAAGCTCCATTCTTGGGTTCTTACTCATATTATTGCTGTCCCAGTTGAAATAATGTCAGATAGGACGACCAACTGGTCATGCCGCTGATACTAGATACCAGCTCAGGGGGACTGTTGATTCTGTTTTGCTGGTGACCGGCTTATACTGGTGATACTGTTATATACAGACAAATGGTTTATGCTGGTCGAGTTAGGCTGTTTAAGAAACGTATTCCTTTATTATATGTTTCAATTGTATTGCATGTTGTTTTTTGCATGTTCATTGCGTTGTTCAGCTTGTTTTAAACAAGGTTCAATATCATACCCTTTTCATTACTAATCCAATCTATTCATTCCATCTGTAATTGAAGTTGTTGATTGAGTTGAAGTAAAAGGTTAACTGCAAGATACGGGGAGGCTTGAAACCAAGCTACTCAGTGGCCATGTGATAATGTGAACTCGCCAGGGGATTTTGTAGACTGAAAGCAGTAGAAGCGACACCTGTTCCCTCCAGCATCACCTTGATTGAGGAGGCAGCATCCTCCACAGGACCAGGTAGCAGTTACCAGAGCACGAAATACATTATCTGTTTCCCACATTTACCAGAACAAATCAAAACACTGGTAACGTCCAAGTTGTTCGCCCACTATACAATTTGTAGTTTTTTGAATGAATCTTTATACTTGAGTAGTTGTTTGAAATATTATTATTGCTTTCAGTGGGTAGTTTTGACTGTAGTTGCAGGAAGAAGTGTTAGCTTACCCTGAAAGGCCTAATGCAGGCTTTTTACTAACAACATTTCTGTTTAGGTTAAGGTCTGACAAATGCTTTAACACGTTTGGATAACGGTAATATAACATCTGTGTTTGTTTCTTAAATCTTATTAAATAGATGTGTGGGGCCACCAAGCCCAAATGTTTTAGGTTCTGGATAGGCCTGATTGGGAATAAGAGTTCTGGGAGGATCAAAGTGGCCTAAGTGTTGTAGCTGGCAATCGGTTTGGATATCAGACAGTCACTTAAAAGCAGCAGGGTGCTTTACTTTAGTCTAATTGCTACTTTACTTTGGACTAATTGCTACTTTACTTTGGTCTAATTGGTACTATGTGAGGGGGTATCTACTGCATATTTCAGTGCAAGGCAATTGACAGTCAACTCAGCGCATACAATAATATGAATTATTCCTGCTCACTCACACGTTCGGGCGAAGCTCTGCACCCGAGCGGCAACATTTGTATCTGTCAAGTTAGCTAAATCAGTGATGAGGATTGGTGAAGGTTTAAAGACAGGAAAATAGGCTTCGTAGACAAAATAATATATTTAAATATATTAACAGTTAATCAGGAAATTCATTGGCCTATGATAATAATCATATGTGCAAATATTATGTGATATTTCTTTCACAGTCGTTCTTTATATAAAAAAGGTCTGGTAAATGCAGTTAAAATATGTAAAAGGAGAGAACAGCCCATCCTCACAACAGTATGTGTTTTCAAATGCTGAGGTCAAATTGAAGCGGCCTGATTTTGGCCACACCTCTGCTGAGTCCAGTCATCCAGGTATGTAGCGTAATGACGTAGTAGAGCTCCCTCTGTGCTACTGAATGGACAGCGCCTGCACCAAGTCTTTTTATTGACTGCTATAAACCTCCCGTTTGAGTGCAGTTTAACAGTCCAAGGCAATTCGTTGCAATATGAAATATGGCGTAGTATTTCTTCAGGCTCTTAGCCTACATCAGCACCACTGTTGGCAGAAAATCCTAGTGAGATCCCTGATTGTCAAGTTTTTTTCCAAGTTAGTTATTGACGGGCAGCCAATTACCAAGTACTCATAACAGTACAGTCTGCAATTCACGCTGAGGCAACCATCTGTCAACAGCATTATTAGGTTGGAAAAGGCTATGTTTTTCAGTAGTGTGTTGGTTTCACATGCACATCTTTAGGGGGTCCAAGCACTAGGGTTGAAGTTCTACTATTACAAATTATTCAACATTGGCAGGTCTGTACTGACAACAACAAAGTGAAGGCTGGTGGCCATTCTGAGGCTCTGTCGGTCCGTGCAGTTTCTCATTCGGCAGGGGTTGTCCTTATTTTTCTCTGCTCTAAATGAAACCAGAACCTTGCAACAAATTGGAAATACCGGAGGTGCTTATGCAGAGGGAGTGGCAGACACCCGGCGCTGCTTAGTTTGTTTACACAGTACTAATGCTCAGGCTGTATAAATAGATGCCCCAACAGATGTGAATAATGGGGTGTTCTGAATGCACCCTGCATAATACGCAGTGCACGTGGCTCTCACACATAACCCGATTTCCAAAAAAGTTGAGATGCTGCGTAAAATGCTAATAAAAATAATGCAATGATGTGCAAATCATAGATCCCTGTATTTAATTGAAAATTGTACAGAGACAAAATATCAAATGTAGAAACTTAGAATTGTTATGGTTTTAGGAAGAATACATGCGCATTTTTAGTTTGATGCCAGCAACACAGCACAAAAAGGTTGGGACAGGGGCATGTTTACAACATTGTTGCATCACCTTTTCTTTTAACCATACTCTGTAAGCATTTGGGAATTGAGGAGACCAGTTGCTGTAGTTTTGAAAGGGAAATGTATTCTCATTCTTGCTTGATATAGGATTTCAGCCTTTCAACAGTTCAGGGTTGTATTTTCATTTCATTACAGGTCTGGACTGTAGACAGGCCAGTTTAGCACCCAGACTTTTTTACTGCAGAGCCATGCTGTTGTAAGATGTGTAGAAAGTGGTTTGACATTGTATTGCTGAAATAATCAAGGCCTCTGAAAAAGACATTTGGTTGACAGGATATGTTGCTCCAAAACCTGTATATATTCAGTATTAATGCTGCCTTCACAGATGTGCAAGTCACCCATCAAAGTGGACATTTTCTCCATATAAACATATGTAGTCCTTGTAATATAATCTATTGAATGAAAGATTTAAATAATTTGCACATCATTGCATTCTGTTTTTATTTACATTTATGCCGCATCCCAACTTTTTTCGAATCGAGTTACATTAACCAACAAACAAGTCCAACCCCCAAACGCTGTGTCCTGCCTTTGAGATCAGACAGAAATGAAGCTCTGTTAGCAGTGGTAGCTCTAACCTGTTGGGTGCCCTAACCAAAATTTGATTTGAGGTCCCCTCTCCCCTAGTGGTCGGGGCTCCTTAGCGGTTGGGGGCCTCTTAGCGGTCAAGGGACCTAAGCCACCGATTTTGCCTAGAAACGGCCCTGGCTGTTAAATACGCTCTCCCTCAACACTCTCCTCTCCTCCCTATTTCTCTCAAGGTGAGATCTGTGCATTCAAGATCCACGGCGTCGAGGCGCCGTTCGAGGCTGTGGTTCTGAACGGGACATCTGGCGAGGGCCAGCTCAGGGCGCGAGGCCTGGTGGACTGTGAGCTGCAGAAGGAGTACACGTTCATCATCCAAGCACACGACTGCGGAGCAGGTCCCGGGGGCACCGGGGGGAAGAAGTCCCACAAGTGAGTATTGGAGGCGAGATGAAACACAATCAGGAGTCCCGTCTGTCTTTCGGAAGCCTGTGGATTTGAATAAGCCGAGCATGAGCAAAGGGAGAAGATGCCTTTCTGGCTAGTCCAAAAGATATTTGTCCTATACTCGCTTTAATGTCTGTTCTTGACTGTACCCCAGCCTTCCTCCCTGTGGTGTGCCATGGAAACGCAGCCAGTAAACTATTTTAATGTCGTGCTCTGATAAAAATGAGTCACCAGACGGTACCAAACTGAGCTTCCTCTGAAATGGTTTTCTCCATGGTGTCATTCCCATACTTTGTGTCTCCCTTTATACTGTTTGTGTTCAGCCCTCTCACCCCGCTCAGCACTGGAACACAGAGTATGGATTCAACATTCTGTTCTATGGTAACCAGCTGAGATTCGCTTGGATCAAATGTGGAGCAAACTGACAATCATATCGCAGCTTGTTGCCTTAAAACTGAGGAGGAATCCATGTTATTTTTTACTGTGGTATGTTTGGTATGTTGATATCAACCTCTGTCAGTTTAGGTAATCCTATCCTACAGCCCTGGAATTAGATCTTGACTCAACCTCAAATCTGGCTTTTAGTGTGATAAGTAGTTCCTATTGGAATCTAGCCAAGAGCAGGGATATTCAACATTTGGGACTTTAAATCATCCACAACCTGCATTGATAATAACTGCCGGTGCTGGGAAGATTGATTGTTGAGGCTTCCTAAATCATCTAAACTGCAACAGCCATTTCAATAATGGAAGAAAAAGTTAAATTACTCAAAGTTTGAGCATTCTTTAAAAAAATGGGCCCATATGTTATTCATGTGTAATATATACTCTGAATAATGAATCAACTAATCAAAGTCCTTGCAGAAATGTCGATATTTAAGCACACAATAATAAAAAAGAGCATGCGGGCAGTTATGAAATTAATCCTTGCTTTAGAGTGTCAACATATCTGTAATTTTACTCAACACGCTTATTCAAATTCCACACATGTTTATCTGAATGAACAGACATTTACACAGTACCTACATTTCATATCCTTCTGAAGTCACCCAACTCAATACAGTTAATGCCGATTAAGCAACGGTTGGCTTTTTTGAGGCAACATGAATTAGTATTTTGACTCATCAGTTTTCTATACTTCCCTCTCACTGTGAGCCAAGCCAACAAACTTCTTGTCCTTTTAAAGTTCACCCACTTTCAAATAAATAAAAAAACCCTGATTAATTGATAGATTTTTTTTCCTTAGAACTGAAGCTTGCGCAGACAAAAACAATCTCCTACAAACACGCTCATGCGGACTAACACGTATACATGGCCTTGAATTAAAGCAGCAGTTACTGTATGTTAGAAATTCATGTTGTCCTTTCCCTTTCATCCATATTATATATATCAAACATTGCAAAGATTGTATTACAGGCATGTATGAGGCATATTTTGAATGTAGATATACAGGTTCTGTGTGAGCACTCAGTGACAACAGTCTTTGCCTTAACAGCAAGTCCCTCGCTTGCGTTCCTGCTCTCGTCTTTGTCCCAGAGGAGCAATCTGGTCTTCTCAGGGCTCCAGGGGAGAGGAGAGCGTCAGTTGGCGTAGCTCTCAGATTTAGTAGAGAATAAGAATCCCAGCCTGGGGCTCGGTCCAAATTTCCCATGACATGTCAGCGTCACAGAAGGAGAGCAGTCAAGAAAATTACCAGCTAAAGAGAACAGGCCACCGGATCAGAGATGACACAGGAGCACCATGCTTAAACTCTCTTTCCCACCCTCCCTCCCTCCCCCTCCCCTACTCTCTCCCTCTCTCCTTCCATCTGCCTCACTCTGTGCTGTTATAGCCATCTTCTGCTCTCCTCCTGTTTCTCGCTCTTGTGTAATATAAAACATGACCTCCTTTGTCCTCATACGCAGTGAGAAAAGCAAGAAAGGGAAAGAGTATTAAATGAGCCTACATAATTATCCCCTCACTTTCTTCCTTCATGTTACCATGTATTCACAAAACTGTGAGACTGTATGAATGCCAGAAAACAAAGGTAATATGCCTTCAGTCATAATGCTATAGTGCTAAGAGTCGTGGTGCTATGGTGCTAAAAGTCACGGTGCTTACTGGCCTTCAGTCAAACAAAAGCCGAATGTCTTCATAGCTCGGTAATTGAAAGGCACCAAGAGCAGACTTTCCCTGAAAATAAGGCCCCCTGAACGTTCCATTCGGTTGCCACTGGATTGTGGGATGTTTTGGCACTCCTAGTTTATTGAAAACGCATGTTCTGTAATGCTAATCACTATGGCAACAAAGAGCGTCTATCATTGTTGGCCACTGAGTCACAGCGAGGCGTTGTCTCACTGGACAGAATCAGAGCACTTTTCATTGAAATTCTGTTTGGTTCAATTTGATGAACCGCTTTCAGTTGCCCGTTTTTTAAAGCCCTGTGTAATAATTGTGCGTATGTGTCAGTTTTAAGTTCCGGAAGCACCACAAGCTAGCGCTTTCACATGCTTTCAAGAAAGGCCAACAGCTCTTACCCGCACAACCTATTTCAAGCATGTGTGACCATTCCTCTCTCTTCCTCGATGACAGTGTCCCACGTCCTTTAACTCAGCCGTCGTGGTAGATGTATTAGCCTGGGGTTAAGAGCTGAAAGGCTCTTGGCAGAAGTTTAATAAATGCCCGACTGGGTTAAGTGTGGGCATCGATCATTGCGGGCCCTTCAGATTGTTAACCCCTGAACATCTGGTTGTCAGGGTGATTTGCCAGGCTAATTCAGCCTATTCTGTATCCGCCCATATTTCTGCCCTCGTAGAGGTCGTCGCGCAGGTCGCCGCGTCATTAAACTTGTCACTTCTGAAACGTCGTGATCCGGAAAAAGACTGCGTGTTCCTGACCTCCTCCGTCCGAGGTTTGGGCACGACTCGTTCACTCGATGGATGGCGGCGCCTTCCCAACCCACGGCCGAGAAAGCGGCACATTCTGGTGCACTCACACACACAGTCGCACACACACACACACGCACACACACACACACACACACACACACACACACACACACACACACACACTCACTCACTCACTCACACGCACCTACAAACACAGACACGCGCACACAAATACTCAAAGGAACGAAGCGAATGTGGGCCAAGAGCTGTCGCTCGTTAGCATAAGCTGTCAGGATGCATTGTGCTATAGTAGATAAGTCGGTGACAGGTACAGGACAGTAGTATGCCCTAAAGTGGATCTGCACACGTCCATATGTTAGCAGAGCGGACCAGGAAATGTCAGCCCGCCTCCCCGTGCCGTGGCGTGGCATGCCGTGCCTTAGCTACTAATGTCTGGTCACACGTGTTTGGCGTGGGGGATCTCAACACATGACAGTGACTGTTTTACATGGAGAGTCCCATTGATATGCTGGCTTAATAAACAGCCACACATTTCCTGCCTCTGCAGCTTCCCTCAATTATCTGGAAATCCATAGGACCTGACTGATGTCATGGTGGAACCGCCCACCCTGGGGTCTGCCGAGACAGAGACAGAACGAGGCCTCACGTCGGGTCATGATAAACCCCAGGATTAGCCTGTCACATGGACAGACACACGAGTCTCTTTGGATTTCGGCAGATTGGTCTCCATATCGCCATGTTGCTGACAAGACCTTCTTGCTCCTGACTTTATCCGCTAATGTGGACGCTAACGGCTGGTTGATGTCGCGGTGTCTCTGCCCTGGTCATTCGGACCCAGTTGTGGGTATTCGAGACAACTCCTAAGTTGGGTCCTCGTTTGTCAGTGTTGTGACGTACCCTGAGATTGGGGGGGCTTGAGGCTTGAACAGGCCTGGCACCGCGCCTGCCGCACGAACACAGACACACTCTTTACCTCATAACCCGCTGGGACTGGATAATGAAAGTAAACCGGGCGTCTGCTTTCATCCAGATGTTTGCAAGAACACCCCCCAACCTTCTCCCTCTCCCTCCCTCCAGCTCCCTCTTTCTCCCTCCATCCCTCCAGTCCACAACTGGTTGCGACATATGTCTGCTCCCCTCCAGAAGGGGTGTCTGCAGAAGGAGGGGGAGTTGTTTATGAGAGGAGCACACAAATATGACAGGACGAGTTGCAGAGTGGGTCTTACAGCTCACCACCGCTGGCTGCAGTCTATCTGGCTGCGCCACTGTTACTGCCTGGTTAGCGGCAGTCTAGGCTCCATTTACTGTTGTTGTTTTGTGTGTGTGTGTGTGTTTTGTCCAGGCATGGATAGTGTAGACATGCAATTGAGTGTGTGTGTCTGTGTTTGTGTTCAGAGACCGGGAGAAACAGTGTGGGTTGACAGAGAAATATAAGACGGTGTGAAAAGGCATTATGGAGGTTCCCCATTGTTGTTCATGTGGCATCACGGGCCCAGCAGATGTCTCACTGGGCTTTGGATCTCACACATAAAGAGGATATTTGACCAGGATTTGAATCTTGTACTTTATGAGGATATCTGACAGGGCTTTGGATCTCACACGTTAAGAGGATATCTGTCCGGGCTTTGGATCTCACACTTTACGAGGATATCTGACTGGGCTTTGGATCTTGTACTTTAAGAGGATATCTCTTGTGTTGTTTTGACTGGCACTATCTGAATCCAAATGTAGCAAATGTTCAGTATTAATATGGCAAAGAGAAAATTAAGTGGGAGAAATGGAGAAAGAAGACGAGATGGGTAGGACAGAAAGAGAGACAGTTATAGACTGTATTGCTACATTTACCACATGCCTGTAAGGGATTGGATGCAACTCTATGATGCTATGATGATCTATGACCCGTTGCAACTCTTGTGGAACATGGGGTTCAGAGGTGGTAAAATACAACAGGACAGTTTGGGACTGGGAGTGTCCAGTAGAGATATCAGCGCCTCATCAGTTGTGATTTATCAGCTCCTCTCACCCCTAAGTATATAGCAGAGATCAGCAGATCTGTAACTCTGTAAAAGACATATGACAAGTGACATATCAAGCTGGTGTGTGTGTGTGTGTGTGTGTGTGTGTGTGTGTGTGTGTGCGTGTGCGTGTGCGTGTGCGTGTGCGTGTGCGTGTGCGTGTGTTTGTGTGCGTGCGTGTGTGCATGGTTTTACCATACTTGTGGGGAGAAGAAGGCTTTTTTCAGGTTAGATATAGGGGAAAAGTAATAATTTAGGTTATTGTAAAAGTTAAGTTTTGGGTATGGGAAATGGTTAGGTTTAGAGTAGAATTATATTTTTAGTCCACACAAGGATAGTAAACATGTGCAAAACTCATTGCACTCACTCTGAACAGCTGGTCACCCTATCTTTGCTTTATTGAACCAAAAATATGCACAGCCAGTAATGCTCAACAAAGTCACTTATAGATGGGTGAAACATTACTCATGAGAATGATATTGGGTCCATGACTTTGATGTATTCAACAAATCCTACAATACCATGCTTAAAAAATGCACATTTCAATCTATAATATGATTCTGATATTGTCTGATTTTGACACCATTTCAAAATGTTTGCTTTAGGAAAGTGTGCCAGGGAGATAAAACTAAAACATGGATTACATACCTAACCTATTGACTTATTTCTGTCATTATGGTTGTTTCATTTTTCCTCTATGATAGGCTTACCTAACATCCTTGCTGTCTTGTTGATTGTTGATGTGACAATTGACTGAACAAAATATATCTCTCTACTAAACTCTCAGTTTTGAAATGTACCGGGAGTTTATGCCTCTCGCAATGTACCAGGAGTTCATGTCTCCCACAATGTACACGTTCACGTAACTTTTGTGTTGTTGCGTCTCTAGCTTTAGAACCTCAATGATGATACATTTTACAAGAGGTGTTTCATTAGGCTTCAGGCTTTAACAGTACTTTTACATAATTTTACTCATAATGCAGTGCAATTAACAGACTGAATGCTGTGAAACACATTTAGAGTATTTTGCATTCTACTATGTTCTACAATTGTCATGAGAGAAAACAGTGAAGGGAAATAAAATGTGCTAAAACATTTTACCAGCCGGTAAGTGGGGCAGCTCTTATATGGCACCATCATGACAAACAGTCAATAGAAATAGTGTGTACAGTAGATGACCATGCTTCCATCAAGTGACTTGCCATAGGGTTATTCATCAGCCATCAGAGAGAATATTGTCAAAGGAACTCTGACACAATCTTTCTTTTGGTATATTAAGTAAGTCCCAAACAAGCTGCTCTGTTTGGGATCTTCTGGCAGGTTTCCCCAACCTGTCGTTTTCTGACACCAGTCCACCTGATTGGACCCAAATCCGATGTGCTCGTGATGGAGTTGCATTGGGGTGTATTTAGTAGGGAAACCCGGCATGGCTTCCCCTTGGTTATTTGTGTCCAGTCTAACCAGAGAGCTGTCTTCCTGCATTGACCTGTGCCTCCCCTCCTCCATCTCCTCTCTGTTTCTCCCTGCTGTCCACAGAGCGGTGGTTCACATCCAGGTGAATGACGTTAATGAGTTCTCTCCCGTGTTCCGGGAGGGCCAGTACCACGCAGCGGTGACGGAGGGGAAGATCTATGACAGCATCCTGCAGGTGGAGGCAACAGACCAAGACTGTTCTCCGCAGTACAGCCAGATATGTAACTACCAGATCACCACCGGCAACACGCCTTTCGCCATCGACCGTAATGGTTAGTAAACGCGTTGGACCGCGGCGTAACCTCACTGCTGCACTGAGGAATTTTTGTGTCGGTTACGTTTTGCTGTAGGAATTTTCGGTTTTATTTCTGACAAGGACCGTGGTTTCAATAGTGTAACAGTGGGTTCAATAGTGTAACAGTGAGTTGAACACTGTAACAGTGGGTTGAATACTGTGACAGTAGTTTCAATACTGTAACAGTGGATTAAATTGTGTAACAGTGGGTTCAGTACTGTAACTGTGAGTTTAACACTGTAAAAGTGTGTTGAATAATGTGACAGTAGTTTGAAAACTGTAACAGTGGATTCAGTAGTGTAACAGTAGTTTGAATACTATAACAGTGGGTTGAATACTGTAACAGTGGGTTGAATAGTGTAACAGTGGGTTGAATGCTGTAACAGTGGGTTGAATACTGTAACACAGTGTTGAATAGTGTAACACAGGGTTGATTAGTGTAACAGTGGGTTGAATACTGTAACAGTGGTTTGAATACTGTGACAGTGGTTTGAATACTGTAACGGTGGGTTGAATACTGTAACACAGGGTTGAATACTGTAACAGTGGGTGCAATACTGTAACTGAACACAAAATAAGATGCTTGCGCGCACGCACACGTGCACACACACACACACACACACACACACGAGAAGCCCTTTGACAGATGTCCCTCCCGGAGGTCTAAGGTGGTTTCTGCCATATCAGATATCAGGGACAGGTTCCCTCTCCGCTTCTTGTTTCATTTAAATGGAGCGAGAGTGGGCCAGACCAGCTCTGTCAGCTCCGTTGTCCATAGTCTTCTCACTGTCTGCTGCGACTGGCACTTGGCTTCCCTTCACAGAGCTCTCAGAGTGAGTGGTGCATCGGGCCTGGCCAGAGTGCTCTTTACAACCACAGAGGGAGAGTGAAAAAGAGACAGAAGGAACAAATCATAAGAAAGAATAAAGAGGATCAGGAGTGGAGGAAGAAAAAAGGATAGAGAGGAGAACAGGAACAGCGGAGCAGTGGGAGAAGTATGGAGAAAAGATAGAAATAAAGAGCCACTTGTCTGCGGTTAAGAAGCGGTATTGGGGGCGTTCATTAGCTGTACACTTGTCATCGGTCATAGAGCGTTTCGGCTGTTGACATGGGTAAATCTCAGACGGAGAGAACTCTTGAGTTATTCTGTGTGCGTGTGTCTGTGACAGATGAAGCCGCAAGCCGTGCACTGGCAACCGGGTGCAGATACCAGCGACGTAACATACAGATGGAAAGAGTATGCAAAGTCCCGCCCTGTGACAGAGGGATGGAGAATAGAAACACTAATGAATGCATGGCCAAGTGGGGACAACAGCCTTCGCAGCAAAACCATAGCTGTTTCTTTTTTCCAATACCAGACTGTAGCCTTTTCATTGTGACCTTCCATTTGACCTTCAATGACCTCTGCACCCTCCCCTCACTGTAGGTAACATCAGGAACACGGAGAAGCTGAGCTTTGATAAGCAGCGGCAGTATGAGGTCCTAGTCACAGCCTTTGACTGTGGACAGAAGAGGTCTTCTGAGAGTGTGGCGGTGCACATCGACGTCAAACCTGTCTGCAAACCGGGCTGGCAAGGTGAGCCGTTCATGAGTGCCGGGGCGGCGCGGTGTATGCAGGTCTTCACGGTGAGCAGTGTGTGACTGCCTCCCATGTCGTTCTGTGTCTCTCTGCCTTTGATTCAGTTGCTGCCTCTTAAATCTGCCAGCAATCAGTGTCTGTGCTGTCAGCATATTTTCAAAGTGTCTAGGGGTGGGCGTGTGTGTCTGTGTGTGTGTGTGTCTGTGTGTTTGTGTGTGTGTCTGTGTGTCTGT
>JACXGJ010002150.1:24473-70129 GCA_016801105.1 Esox niger | reverse complement strand
GATGGGTACATGGTGGCCATAAAGGGATGGACATGGTCAGAAACAATGCTCAGGTAGGCCATGGCATTTAAACGATGCCCAATTGGCACTAAGGGGCCTAAAGTGTGCCAAGAAAACATCCCCCACACCATTACACCACCACCACCAGCCTGCACAGTGGTAACAAGGCATGATGGATCCATGTTCTCATTCTGTTTACACCAAATTCTGACTCTACCATCTGAATGTCTCAACAGAAATCGAGACTCATCAAACCAGGCAACATTTTTCCAGTCTTCAACTGTCCAATTTTGGTGAGCTCTTTTTCCCTTTTCACACCATTCTTTGTAAACCCTAGAAATGGTTGTGTGTGACAATCCCAGTAACTGAGCAGATTGTGAAATACTCAGACCGGACAGTCTGGCACCAACAGCCATGCCACGCTCAAAATTGCTTAAATAACCTAATAAATTATTCTTTCCCATTCTGACATTCAGTTTGGAGTTCAGGATATTGTCTTGACCAGGACCACACCCAATGCATTGAAGCAACTGCCATGTGATTGGTTGATTAGATAACTGCATTCATGAGAAATTGAACAGGTGTTCCTAATAATCCTTTTGGTGAGTGTATATCTCAAGAGTTGGTTATTTCCATCTTTGGAACATTGCAAAAATGCTAAACTTATTATCAAAAACTGTTGCTGAAAAACAAATCCATGCTTTGTTACTTCTAGATTAGATTACTGCAATGCTCTTTATTCCAGTAATCTTGATAAATCAACAAATAAACTTCCATAATTCTGAACATGGCTGCTAGAATTCTAACTAGAATAAAACTGTTTAAACACATTACTCCAGTACTAACCTCCTTACACTGGCTGCCTGTTAAGGCCAGGGCTGTTTTTACGGTCTTATTGTTAACGTATAAAATATTACATGGACTTTCTCCTACTGACCTTGCTGAAATGATCCAGCCGTACATACTGATACATAACCTTAGATCGCAAGATGCAGGCCTTCTAATTGTACCTTGAATGACCCAAGGTTTCAGACCCAAGGTTTTACGCTGCTAAATTATTGTGCCAGGGAGGTAGGGTCAGTTCTCCTTCTCCACTGTAAATCCTTGTAAATCTAAGGAATGCAATTTCTAAATTTTACCTGTCTCTTGCTCTGTTTAAACAAGGAGGACATGAGGTCTTGGCCCACACCTCCGGAGTACCAGGCTTGAAAGACTTGTTGCTGTCCCTGTCCAAAGTCCTCCTGGTTGTGTTGCAGATCAAGACGATACCCAACAATTCCAGCTGCCACTCTGCTGACCTACCCCATCCCCAGGTTTTGCCCCTGTCCTTGTCGATCTGGTCATGCTTCAGACCTGGGCTAGTTTTAATAGACTCCGGACTCAGCCTACATTTCTTTATTATAAATGGTACTCTTAATGTTCACCCGGCACAGCCTGAAGAGGACTGGTCACCACTCTGAGCCTGGATCCTCTCTAGGTTTCGTCCTAAATTTCTGCTTTCTTAGGGAGTTTTTCCTAGCCACTGAAATTCAACACGTTTTTTGTTTGCTCCTTGGGGTTTCAGGCTGGGTCTTTTGTAAAGGCACTTTGTGACAACTGCCGATATCAAAAGGGCTTCATGAATAAATTACTTTCCAAATGAAACTGCACATAATATAGACTAACAGAGCTACATTACTACATTACATCTGCATTAAATGAAACAAACATACTGATGCTTTCCAGTTCCACTGAATATAAAAAATGTCCTTGGAAGGAAGCTTAATAGGTATTAATAATATAAAATGAATGAACAAAAACCAGAACTAGCAAAATCTGACTAGCGCATCCATACATGCACAAGCTTAACAAAAGTATAAAAATCATTAGACAATGTCCATATTATTATAATAATTCATTATTGTTTGAAAAATGTGCTTGTCCACGTGCTCCGGGTGAAGGCGAGTAGGCTTACATAGTCTACAGACTATCAGCCCGGCAGGCGAGAAACCCTTTCAGCCTATAGAAATATATCGGTATGCACAGGTATTCTTTCGCTAGCTGAGATGATTTCCTGTGCATGGCTGTTAGCCAGATTTGTTTAAGTCAATAAGAAATAACCCATCAATACTGCCACCAAGTGAGTCAATCGGTAGTACAGATATTTGTTGTAGCTTTTGAGAATTTGATTAATTATTGTTGATAAATGCCATCCTTGTTGACATGTTGAGAAAATGAAAAGAAATTCTCACCCATACTCCATAACCTTTAATAGGTTGACATCTGATTAGAAACGGATATATGTTATGGTGAAACAAGTTCAGCAGGCCTCTGCCAACACTCAAACATTTGTTCAGTCACATCTTTCTTCCTCATCTTTTAGCCAAATAGCTACACTAATGGCCAACTGTTTCTGACAATCACTTTTCATAAATGGTCATTAACTTGTTTACAGGTTCACTCAATTTGGAAAATCTTGTAATTTCCAAACAATTTCAGGAAGCCCAATATATTCTTATGGCCTTGTTGCAAATTAATTTGAATGGTGTTATTTACATTATGGGATGCCTTTCTTGAAAGTTTACCTCATCGAGCAGTATGATCTGAGGGGCTTTGAGGATTGTCCGGGCGATCGCCACCCTCTGCTTCTCCCCCCCGCTCAGCTTCAGACCCCTCTCCCCCACCTGGCTGTCATATCCTGGAAGGGGAACAGAAGATTTAAACTAACCTAAAAGAGTCACCTGACAACCACTGTGTCGCTTTTCCACTTGTGTCAAGGGATTAAGATGTCTAAATGGAGAAGCTGCGTTTAGCAGTTATGTTGTACATAACTGGAATAGACTACCAGAAGATCTTAGATGTTCACCAAATGTGTCCATTTTTAAATCCAGGCTTTTCACATGCCTATGACTGAGCTCTTAAACTTTACCACACTGTGAGCCTTATTGCTTCCTATGTTTTTATATTCTATTTATATTTTCTTATTCTATATTTTCTTATTAAACTGTATTTTTTATTTCTCTTCTTGATTTATTTTGTTATTACATGTATATCTTGCTATCTTTTACCAATTGTAATGCAAGCTCTGGTGCTATCAGAGGAATAACCTCTTTGTAAATGTAACAATCTGCTGATGATGGATCTGACTGTTTTGATTCTATTGCATTATATCTATTTTCACTGTAAAGCACATTGAATTGCTTCTATGTATGAATTGTGCTATATTAATAATCTTGCTTGTTTGCTAAATACTTGCTTAAAACAGTTTATGAATCCATTGAACCAACAACATTGACACCCATATGACAATTTCTGGTTAACTACTTTGAGAACTACAGTAATGTAAACAAGTTTGTACACCTCCTGGAAAGTTGTAATTTTTTGTTTTTAAAATATTTCGACATTTGAATGTAATCTTCACTAATCTTAACAAACTAATTTCATTAATGTTTGGTTCAAGAGCAACTTTTCTTTCAATAATAATTTTGTACAATATGGAATAGCCTACATGGCTTAATGGCAAGTTGGCCAGGCCCAGATGCAACAAAGTAAACCCAAACAATAATGCTACTGCCTCTATACTTTACATCTGACATTAGGTTGATATCAGAGTTTCATTTTTGCCAAACATGACTTCTGGCATTGTGGCAAAACATCACCCCCTTTGATTCTGTCTAGGGTTGCTTAAGTAGCTTTGGTATTAATCCATGTGGCAAACAGCAGTCATGTATTGATAGTTGTTACAGACTTCCATTTTATGTGATGGCAAAAGAAGGGGTGTACAAATTTTTTCTATATAAGGAAATAGCATCTTTGTTTATTTTAATTGCATACATTTTTAAAAAGTTGTTTGTGTGATTTGTTAAACTGGGTTATCAATGAATATGGTTCAAATTTGGCTTAGATATCCATGTGTCCAAATTGTTATATACATAAAGGACGACTTTCCAGGGTGTGTACTTGCTTATTCACAAGAATATATTACGGCAATATCTGATTGATTTCCTGTATTCAGACTAACCTGGATTTAAAATACTATGTTTTTGAACTAAGCTTCATTTCAGTACGAGACACTCCATTCAATTGTTTTTATGTATCCATCAAAATGTATTTATGTTCCTAAATGAAGTTTTCAGTGTCCACAAAAACTGTCAGAAGGGACTGTGGTATTACCTTCTGGGAATGCCTGGATCTTCTCATGAATGTCTGCGGCAATGGCCGCCTCTTCCACCTCCTGGTCGCTGGCGGTGACCCGTCCGTAGCGGATGTTGTTGCGGATGTTGTCATTGAAGAGGACCGTGTCCTGGGGCACCACACCAATGTGGGCACGCAGCGACACCTGTTTTACCTGAACACAGAGAGACGTGGACGATGTGGATCATAATACACTATTTGAACAACCAGAGGTGTGTCCAGCCAGAGAGAACATTAGCTAACATATAACATTTCTAGTGTGTTTGCTCTATAATGCTTGCTAATGGTCTGAAATGATTGTGTATGGCGAATGTCAGTATCTGTTTGAATCTAGACTTCCGCTAAAAGTAATAAAGTAAATATGAAGTTTGTCAAATGCAACAGAAACTGCAAAGTAGTAATATCATTACTTCTGCTGAAATGCCAAAGTAATCCTATAAAATGTTTTTGGATTCACCATGATATTTTGGAATGTTCATTTACAGTGTTAAACAAAATTAATACTGTAAAATCAAATTTGTCATAAATAATCAACAAACTAAATAAGACCACCAGAATCAGAACTTCAAACAAAAGCAATGTTACAAAAAGAAAATGCTAACAAACATTTCCAGACAGCTATTTTGCTGCCACTGGGCAAATACTCACCTTAGAGATATCCTGGCCATCAATCCGGATGCATCCTCCCTGGACGTCGTAGAAACGGAAGAGCAGGCGGAGGATGGTGCTCTTACCACTCCCTGACTGGCCAACCTAGGGACAACCACAAGGACAACACACATAACCAGTTCAGAAGCAAGTGCTTTCTACTTTTAGGTTTGAGGTCAACAACAACAACAACAACAAATAAGACCCAAACAATCACATAACCTCAGAGTAAAACAAAATAAAAACTAGACTGAAGAATTAAAAACCAGAATGAAGTCTATATTTTTGCCTAACCTCTGGGTGATTCTTGAAGCTTGGATTGCAAACTTACCAATGCAACAGTTTGGCCAGACTGCACAGTGAATGACACATCCTTTAGAATTTCCTTCCTTCAGAAAAAACAGAAACAATGCATCCAATTAATAATAATAATAATAATAAGGAGAATGCTGTAATTACTGGAACTGTGTTTATTCTAAATGTTTCTGAATCATTATCTGTTTAGTTGATAGACATGATGTCACTTGAAACAAAACATTAATAAATGGGAAAGATCTTATTAGAGCTACCCATTAGTGTAGTTAAAGTACACATTCTCAAACTCCACTTTTCCACGCTTAAAGACAAGGTTTCCGGCATTTACTTCATCCTTCACCTGAAAGGAAATCAAGAATAATTACTTTTTCTTATGATGCAATGCAAAAATGTTATCCAAAGAAACAATTTGGAAAATACCTCTTTTTCCTCGGTAAAGAGCTTAAACATGCTCTCCATATCAATGAAGGAGTTCTGGATCATTCTGGGGAAAACAGGGAGACAAATAATTGTGATGCTGCTTGTTCACCCAAACTTATCCCGAAACTGCCATTTAGCAATCTTCATATGGAATAAACAATGCATTCACACAATAACTCAATGATGACACTACATCTGGATACCAGTGATGCAAGGACCACACTTATTTTAACTAGATGGAAGCACGAGATCGGTATTGTGGTTGGGACTTGTTATTATTTGTAATATTATTTATTATTATTATTATTATTTGTTACCAACTTTTAGGTTACCAATAACATCCCCAAACTATGTTGACAGAAGAATATTTGTACATCTTTTTTTATGTACAAACGATGCTGTAGGATACCATTATTCATAAATAGCGATGCACTACATATGTGGATGGTTCACGACTCTGAGCTGTTGTAGCAGTCTGGCCATTACGCTTACGCATTGCATCAGATACTGTTTCCATACAAATTACCACTTTCTAAATACTCTTTGCCATTCAAATCTACTCTAAAACGTTGATCTATAATGTCCCTTTTCGGAATGAAATCAATGCAGGAATGAACGCGAAGCAAGTCTCTGTTGATACGCCATTGTCTGCAGCTTGGGTAAGGAGTGGCCACTTTTAGTGAGGCTCGTGTCATAGCCCCTGTGATTCCTGGGGAAAGCTAATCTGAATTGCTATTGGATGCCGGGCATCAGATGACCCAGCACAAACGTTGTTTGCGATTGGTCAACAAAGATTAGACTTCTAAACAGCAGATGCACTAAGCTCCATTACACGAAGTGCGTAATGGCCACCATTTTAGGTGCAACTTTGTGGTCGTCTTACGTAGGCTGTGATGCACGTAGGAACACAAACCTTACGTCAAACGCTTCATTGGAATTAGCCGCTAACCGGTAAGGAAACATACATTTAATATCTATAACCATTCGGAATCAATCAATTAAAATGCACAGTATACGTTCTTCTGCGTATACGCGGTTGGAGGCCACTCTAGGTTAAAGGAGGATGGCAAGAAGTGCTATTGAAAGCCATTCCATAATAATTCACCTGTAGTATGTTCCAAACCAGTTGAGAGGGGTATACAGCTGGATGATGTAGGTGCCGAAAAGGACAAAGTCTCCTACCTGGGGGCAGAGAGCACAAACACACTTAATTTACATATCTTTAAAGTGGTCGGTCTGGTTTAACCAAATTCATGCACAAATTGATTCCCTTACTAGGATTAGTAAAATACAATGTTCAGTACCTTAAATTTGCCATCCTGGACAAAGTAGGCACAAAGCAGTGAGCCAGCCAATAGCCCAGAGCCGATTATCATGTTCTGGGTCTGGTTCAGGAAAGCCAGGGAGGCTTGGGACTTCCATTCTGAGACCTAGAACATGAGTGGACAAACCAACAGATGGGGAGCAGATGCAACATCACAGGAAATCCATTTACAGTTGGATGCACACCTGAAAAACAAAAGCAACGTACTCTGGTTTAACTTTTTCAGAGTTGATATATACGGTCTGGATTACCTGATACTTCAGAATGGCATCCTCAAAACGGTTCACTTCGTAATTTTCCGCATTGTAGTATTTTACCTGTGGGATAAAGGTAAAAATCTCAAACATGAAGCTTCATGAGCCACCACAGCAGGTCGGGATTCCGGCTCATGCTCATTAAGCAGAAGAGACCAGAGAAGGACATCCTATGTATTTGTTTGGTTTTCAGGAGCATAACATTTCAAAATAAAAGAATAGCTCAACTCAGAAATAAACACAATCTGAGTATTACATTTAAGTCAATGGGAGTGTCTCTGTACCGTCTCAAAGTTAAGCAGTGAGTCCACAGCCTTAGACTTGGCGTTGTTGTCCTGGGTGTTCATGTCTCTCCGGTACTTAGTCCTCCATTCTGTGATGATGATGGTTAAGGCTGGAGGAATAGATCAATAGACCACTATGAAATAGCACATTGTTATCACATGACCGTAGTCTATTTCATAAGTAAAATACTTCCATCTATGTTTTTTTTTTTTTATACAGTAGGTCCTGTGTAGCTCAGTTAGTAGAGCATGAGGCAGAAGACCCGTGAAAAATATATTTATCTTTATCAAGAATTTCCCAGTTGAATCTATGCATTATTGCCTTGTAAAAAAATAACTGAAACAATTCTATAGAGGAAACATTGTACTCACTGAGGTAGAGAAACATGCAGACGAAAACAATGAGTCCAAACCAGGCATTGAAGTAAGTGACAAAGTAGATGATGGAGATGACAATATCAGCGATGGTTGGGAAGATGCTGAAAACAATATAGCTGTGGGAAAAAAGCGAGGTTTACCTTAGCATTCAGACATCAGACTCAGGAAATGCTAGACTGTCCGGATGTTAGGAAGACGCTAAGAAACCCAGACGCTAATGTTTTTATTAGGACGCCGACCTGAGCAGGCTGTTGATGGATGAGGTGCCACGGTCGATGCTGCGCAGGACATCCCCGGTGCGTCGGCCCAGGTGCCAACGCAGTGACAGCGAATGCAGGTGGCCGAACAGGCGTACCTGCACCACCCGGTTGGTGTACTGCTGCACACGGATCCACAGGAACGTACGCATGTTGCTGATGAAGCCAGACGCACCTACAAAAATAAAAGATGGAGGAGAGAAAGCAAGATAAAATAAAGGAAGTAAGATAAAACAGAAACTAAGGAAGTACGGAAAGACAAAATGGAGGTGAGAGTCCAACTCACCTGCCCCCCCACCTTGCAGGAACTTCAGCAGGACGTAGACACACACAGTGGTGGCCAAGGTCTTCCAGCTGCTTCCATCAGTCAGCTCATTCACTGTAAAAGGAAGAACGAGAGGGGTTTTGCAAAGCAATGAAAGATCCAGGCAATTCTTGCTGTCGTTGTGCTGGGCAGATATTCCAGATTTAGCTTCAACAATCTCCCAAACCCTCCTGACTGTGTGCACCAAAAACAGAAGACCCACAACACAACAAATACGTCTGTGACAACAAAGCATCTACATAAGTCATTCCCAAAAGGAGGGAGGCTCTCACCGATGTTCTTGTAGTAGATGGGAACAAAAACGTTGATGACTCTCTCGAGGCCCAGCAGACAGAGACAAAGCAGCACCAGGCCTTGTAGCAGAACATTGCCTCTGGGCCACATGTAGGGCAGAAGCATACGCACCTTCTTGCCAAAGTCCTGCCAGGTAGACTGGGACTCTGGCGTGTCACCCAACAGGGGCTGAGGTAGAGAGGCCAGGGGTTATTAAAGGTCATGCATTTGCAAACCTGCTTAGAGTTCTTTAGTGGCCATGGTGCCTTAGTAGATACCTAGGCATAGCTCATGTACATTGATAATAATAATCCATTATATTTATATAGCGCTTCAAGGACCCATAGATGCTTTGCAAAATGAACATGGAACAAAAAAACCCCAAAAAAAACACTTTTTACAAAAATTGAGAGAATTGGGACTGGGAATGGCAATGGCAATGGGTAGGTGATTTTAAACAGATGATTCTTGAGGCGTTGCTGGAAGATGGGGATATTCTCAGTGACACAGATGGTTTTTGGGAGAGTTCCAGAGCCGGGGAACAACCCTTGAGAAAGCCCTGTCACCAATGCCTTTGAGCTTGGACTTTGGGATTATGAGGTAGCCAGCAGTACCGGAACCCAGGGTGTAGCTTGACATGGAAGGTCAGAGAGTTAGGCAGGGTTAGTATTGTTTAGGGCTTTATATGTCAGTACACTAGTACAAGTGTAGTAATAGAAATGATATGTAATAATGAACAGTAAACTTTGGAAAAACACTGAGTTTTACTGCAACGTCCAGGGGGTTTATAAGCCACAGATTTGTATCAATTTAGTAAAACTGAGTATACATTACATATGGCGGATATGTACAGTGCACTTTATGAATATTGGCACGCTAAATAAATATAAATAAAAAGGCTGTGAACCATTTTATTAGTTTGATCTTACACAAAATAAATCATATAAATCTAACCTTTAATTGAGTGACAAAAAACATTGTACTCAAAAACATGCTCGTGACAGTTATTGGCATCACTGCATTTGGTCACCCTCTGTCAAGATAGTAGAGCTGAGTCGACTCCCACCTCATCAAACTCAAGCTATGTTTATACTTCTGTGTTTCGACTGAGATTCATCAGGCGGAAAAACACAAAGGAAGTGATTTGAGATAATTCCTCGATAAACAAATTCTCCGGATGCTTCCGTTTTTGATTCTTGTGGACCCCCCACATCAGCTCACCCACAGCTTTTCTATGGGATTTATGACATGGGACCGTTTATGGCAATTGCAGAAACTTGATCCTGTAGTCAGTGAACAATGTGTGTGAATTTGGAGGTGTGCTTTTGATAATTTTGTTATTGGCAGATGATCTTGGTTTAGCCCCCTGGCAGACATGTTTTGACCAAAAATCTCCTAGTACTTAGAGTCCAAATTATCCTAACAAGGTCCCCAGGGCACAATAACACAGATCCACCTACCTAATACACAGTTGGGGATTAGGCTATTTTCTTCATGATCATGGCTCTTTTTACACCAAACCCCCTCATCATACTAAAGAACCAGTTTCCCATCAAAGTTCCAATGATAGTGCAGAACATCCAAAAACATTAGTTTATGGTTTCGTGACAGCAGAGGCTGGATGGAGGTGGCAAACTAATGGGAGTTTTGGAGACTTGGTGACTCCACAATATAACCAACTTTTGCAAATTCTCCAACTGTGACCCGTGGAGAAATGTTTGCCAAAAAGGTTGTTTTATGTGGACTTCAAGAAGAGTAGCTGCTGCTTTGATTGTAATTAATAGGGGTCCATAAGATAAATGAATTTATTGGATTAAATACACACACAGAATAAACATATAAACATATTCTCAAAATAGATGTGATTAATAGGTTACCTGGCCAGTGCCACCCTCTATGTCACGTTCATCCTCATTGATCAGGAGCATGTAAGGCCTCCGTGGCAACCCGGGAGCCTTCAGGCCCAGGATGAAGAGCGTTCCAGTACCAAAGTAGCGTATCAACCACAGAAAAAACTCCACCTGAGGTAATTATTTAGAAATGTCAAAGTGTCAAACAGACTCTATAACAAAGCAGCAATAAAAAAAATATTATCCACTGCTAATACAATCCCCAAGAAAGCTAAGCTTTTATTCTTTTTTGGTGTGTGGTAGTTTAGTACCAATAGTACTGAACCTTTTCAGTAACATCAACACAAAGTAATTGCTGACTCAAAAGATACAGACAAACGTAACTGAATGATATCCACAAAACACCACCAAGTTAAAGACACCTAACACATTTAAAGACTGAATAACATCCACACTCACTTATAAACTAGTGACAAAATTACTTGATTGTAAGAAAGGGGAGTCAGTGGATTCATCCTAAATAGCACAACCTCTGACATAAGGCTTTGTTTGGTAAAAAGCAGTCCAAAATAGCCTCCTGACATAGTGGTCTGAAGTGTTGTTTTATATTGCTAAGCTATTCAACAGTTTTTATTAAATACAATTTAGTGCACCATATAGGGAAACCAGGGTATTTATCGATAATAAGCATACACAACTTCATTAGCCTTGCCACAAAGTTTGAAAATACAAAAGAAAGAGTTAGGTTGTACTCTATGTTAGGTTGTATTGATTTTGACCAACACCTGCAGTTTGAGTTAAGGCCAAAAAGTTAATGACTGTGCCATGTTGTGTTGGAGTATTGCTAAAAAACATTAGTTGCAGAGGGACAGAATTTAGAAAAATTGGCTTTTTAACACACACTATAATGTTGCTGTAGTACTAAATATTGCTATGGCAAAACCATATCATACTTCATGTATGCTTGTTGTCGACAGGGTCTCAGCAGTGAGAATTAAACAAATACGAAAGGAGCAAAACTCTAAAAAGATTTACTGGATAGTTTTTGGAATAAAAAATTGAGGCATCAAATTGTGAGCCAAAGAAATGAGGTTTATTCACTTTTACCAGTGAATATACTGTGTTTAACAATCATTTCCTTTGGCAAGATATGAGGAATCAGTAAAAGGTTAATAAAATGCATCAGTTGAATACAACTACAAGTAATAAACAACCAAACAGCAATAACATACAAAGCAAGTCATGCTGACAATTTTGAGCTCTGTGATCTGAACAGTTAAAAACTTATTCGGGGGTGTGGCCTGAGGGAGAAGAATGTGGAAGGGTAGGTCTGGGCAGTGACTCAGCACTTCTACAGTTACATGCCGGGTTTGGTGGCCCAGATGGGTGGAGACAGCTCTCAAGGACCAATGGAATTTAAAAAAAATGCAAACAAACATAGCTGACTAATGGATCCTCCCCTTCCACTGCTATGCCATAGTTTGAAAATGTATTTCTCTTTCAAAAATCTTGTGAGAACCTTAAAATAAAAAAAATACATGGATTCATAAGCTGATTCATAGAGGTTAAACATTCAGTATTTTTCTAATAGAAATTAAATGAACAGATCTAACCTAATTCCAATTTAACCTGACCGTTAGACATCATTAGTCATTCTTAGGGTCCTGCAATTAAACAACCAGGTAATTCTCATTAAAACAAATATTATCATGTCTAAAGTAAATTGAGTTACAAAAAAAACAATGCACCTGCAAAATAAACTAATATTCAAAGGAGTAAGATATCACTTTTTTGTAGGGGAGGTGTCTTAACATTTTTCATGATTGAAATACAACATTAAATATTTCTGGTAATTTCATACAAATGAATAATAGAAAAACCATGAACTGAAAACAAAATGTGTTAAGTAGGTGGTTCTAGTGCAAGTTTAGGTGCGACACATAGGATTTTGTTCTCACCTGCTGCTGTGTGTTCTCCAGCCCCCACCACCAGTAAGGACTAGCCCAGGAGACGAAGGCCAGGTTCTCCGCTGAGAACGCCACGGCCCAGAAGAGCAGCAGAACCGTGCTGTGGCCACGCGTCCGGTCCCTTACCAAAACCCTTCTCCTCTCCAGCCTCAGGAGCGCCACGGCCCAGGCCCAACCCAGCATGGACAGGCAGCCGTACAGTATCACGTAGCCCGGGAGCTCCCCTCCAACACCTCCCCCCGCCGCCCTCCACACCAGCCCTCCCAGGAACTGCAGCAGGACGAGCAGGGAGACAGCCAGTTGGAGTCTGTAGAGATGCGAGCGCGGCACAAACTTAGGCTCCATCTCGGTGCCGTAGCGACGGTAGAAAACGCATTGGAAGGTGCCGAAGAAGAAGGAGAGGGTGAGCAGGACGGTGGGCACCAGGGTGAAGTAGAAGCAGGGTGAGATGCCTCCCTCCAGCCAGGCTTCAGAGATGGAGGCACTGGCCTCGCAGTAGCTCTGTACGGCTAACATGGTGGCTGGAAGTTGGAGACAGGGACAAGGAAATATACATACCGTAACCACATTATATATGAGAGTCAGGATCATCAACAAGTCTGCATATATCTTCAAGATTATTGAAGAACAGGCTGAAGCTAGTTAAAGTAGCCAATGTACGTTATCAAAAGCACATTCCCTACAGTACTTTTCAACCAGTCTATAATATTTCATTCATAACTTCAGCGGTGCAATTCATGCTCTTATCAAAATCAAGTTACTCAACATGAAGAACATTGCAGGATCAACATGTAACATACCCAATTTATTACACATATCCTTTATTTAATTTTTTTATGGAGGGCAGACTGAATCTCTTTGAGGAGCATGAGTATGAGTGACATGCTTTGAAGCAAAACACAGCCAGCATTCCCTTCTAACATATAATCATTAATGCAGATCTTTATAAGCCCAATAAATGTAGACCAGCCAAACAGTCAGGGTTTGCTATATCGGGATGTGAACTTTACCAACATGGTCGTGCTTGAGGCATGGCAAATCTAGAGCCCAGTAACAAATCACACCCTGTTGTTTTATCTTGTGCGAGAGGTGGACCAATAACTTACTCAATCAAGGCATTTATGATACATCAACAGACGATCATTCAAAATGACACCAGCATTATGTTACTGGAGGTTGTCTACACAAGGCTAATGTTTCACTTCAGAGCTTGGCATATTGGTAAGAAGCCATCTCAAGCTCCTGTTAGGAGAAAGGTCAGCGCGTATTCTACCATTTCAACTAATACACATGTTCATTATTTGGCTAAATGAAACCACAAATGTACCTTATCAAATCCATAACATGTTACATTCACTACAATACATAATTTATATAGATACACATATTGCTTAGTTCATTTATCCATGGTTTACTGACGTTGGATGGGATGCATTTGCCCAAAATGTTTTGGTAGTTGTGCGATATTTAACTACGACAGCGCACGACCCGGCGACGTTTATCAAAGAACGCAATTGCTACTCTTCCACTATACAATTCTATCTATTTAGTATTGCTAACCTTGGCAGTTACGATTTTTTTCTAGTTGCCATTTGTGGTGTTAATCTAGGTGACCTATCAACCTACATTAAGATAGCTTTAGCGTAGCTAACTAGGCTTTTACACTCACCTTAATACAACGTGTTGCTGGATAGTGATGCAGTGAACGAGAAGCGCAAATGCTCAGTTGTGCGCTAATATATTAAAATTAAATGCAACCAAAAAATATAGGAGTCATACCGGTGTATCCACTTGTAACTTCACTAATTCTTTGTACGGCATGCATTAAACGAACTCATCCATGACTCGGCAATCTACATTCGCACAACCTAACAAACTTTTGCTGCCTGGTCCTAGCGCCGTTATTTCTCCCCGCCTACTATTAATTTGTCACCAAGTCAAAAACCCAGTCTTTCCAGATAATGAAATATTACATATAATTACTTGAAATATATGTTAAATTGTTCTCCTTCAGTAATGACAGTTACTGTAAACATTTTTGTTTTTCCTTTTACAATGGAGTGACTTACCGACTACTTATTAGGCAAGCCCATTCTGCTCAGGAGACAGGTGTTAGATCATCCTCATTGGCAATTTTAACTCTGCTAAAATATTACCATCTAAACGGTCTAAAATAAAAGCTAGTGGGGATTTAAAAGACAAACAAACATCTATTTCAAATGTATGCTTTCACCAACAATACAAATAGGCATATAGGATGAATGTACAACATTAGAGGGTTATGAGTGTGTAGTAAATGTCCCAAACCATTGCTTATATGTATTATAAGTTAAATACTTTTTATAAAAGCATTAAACTTTGGACACGGTTTGAGGTGCAATATAAAGCTCCACTGTTTGAGGTGCAAATTTCCCATATTGCTAAAAGCAGCTCAAATTTTCTGATTCTGCTTAAGACAATGTGCACGTTAAAATTGATTACAACATTCCTTCTGCATAAATGTTATTTTTAAGGCTTTTCCAGAGACCTCAAAAGACCCATCACTGATGCCCTGGAAGTCCAGGCTTAATGGCACTTATCATTATCTGCTGATGGAAACATGGGAATCATGTCACGGTCTTGATGGCTTTGTGCATATCTTTCTGTTTTCTTTTCAGTCCTTCTCTTCCATCCTTTATATTTGTGAACCAGAAGCAGATAAGTAATCATGCTCATTTAGTAGATTAACGGAAGGGTCCCCCCCTTTTCAAAAGTTACCTCAGAAGTGTTTTGAAGCCTGCTATATCGCCTTTGATCAGCTTTTGACTTCAGATTTAAACATTTTTATTGAAATGTTATTAAAATGTTTTTGAAATATGAAACTTAAAAATGCAAAAGTTAATCTGCCATTTGCATCACAAAGGTGTGGTCATCTTTTTCTTGAGCACTTACGACAATGGTCATCAGAACATTTAAAAGGTATTTTACACTTAACTCACGGCTAAGCCTAAAATGGAATGACCATCCCTAGAGACTGGCTTCTCTGTAGGGTTCTTCCTAGGTTCTGACCTTTTGTTTTCAGATTTTTCTTTTTCTCTTCACCAGGCAAGAATGACTGAGGATAATTATACATTTTTATTATTGACCCAGAAACAATTACTGTAGGGATTACTGCCTTGCTCAGGTACAGATTCTGCTCCTTGTTAGCTCTGGGATTCCATCTAGCAACCATTTAGTTACTGATCAGATGGCCTAACCAACAGTCTACCCTTCTGCCCCAAAAAATATAGATGAAAGTGCTTCTAAGTCTTACCCTGGTTGCTATCACTGTACACTGTTTATTTGCTTTTAATTTTTGAAGCTGTTGAACTAAAACTAAAAGGAAAACTCTCAAGCAAGAATGGTATGCAAGGGAGGGAAGACTTGTTATTAATGAGACCTAGTTTTGTTGCAATTCCCATCATCACATGAAACATCCTACGTCTTGCACTTTTCCAGACCTATACTACATATATACCATAATGTCCACCAGAATGATTGGAACCTTGGGTAAACACAATCAAAAAAGGCAGTGTCATTGTTGTTAAGTAGCTTGATCAAATGAATCAAATGTTTAATTCAGTGAAAATTGTTCAAAGAAAAGAATAATCATCAAGAAGTCATTCTTTTTTCTTAAAAACATAAGCCACAATTATTAAGATGTACAAAAAGGGGAAATTATTCACAATGGAAGAAGAGAGGTTAAAAAAGATAGACTGGAATAACAATTTGCAGTGAGTGAAAACAGTATTTGATCCCCTGCTGATATTGTACGTTTCCCAATTGACAAAAGAATGATCAGGCCATCATTTTAATGGTTGGTTCATTTGAACAGTGAGAGACAGAATAACAACAAAAAATGCCTGAAAAATGCATGTAAAAAATGTTATAAATTGATTTGCATTTTAATGAGGGAAATAAGTATTTGATCCCCTCTCAATCAGAAACATTTCTGGCTCCCAGGTGTCTTTTACACAGGTAACGATCTGAGATTAGGAGCACACTCTTAAAGGGAGTGCTCCTAATCCCAGCTTGTTACACCTGTCCACAGAAGCAATCAATCAATCAGATTCCAAACTCTCCACCATGGCCAAGACCAAAGAGCTGTCCAAGGATGTCAGGGACAAGATTGTAGACCTACACTGGAATGGGCCACAAGACCATCGCCAAGCAGCTTGGTGAGGTGACAACAGTTGGTGCGATTATTTGCAAATAGAAAAAACACAAAAGAACGGTCAGTCTCCCTCGGTCTGGGGCTCCATGCAAGATCTCACCTCGTGGAGTTGCAATGATCATGAGCACGGTGAGGAATCATGCCAGAACTACACAGGAGGATCTTGTCAATGATCTCAAGGCAGCTGGGACCATAGTCACCTAGAAAACAATGTGTAACACACTACGCCATGAAGGACTGAAATCCTGCAGCGCCCGCAAGTTCCCCCTGCTCAAGAAAGCACACGTAGCACTCTGAATTTTGCAAATGAACATCTGAATGATTCAGTATACCAAAATCGAGCTCTTTGGCATCAACTCAACTTGCCGTGTTTGGATGAGGAACATGGAGGTGGAAACATTATGCTTTGGGGGTGTTTTTCTGTTAAGGGGACAGGACAACTTCACCCCATCAAAGGGATGATTGACAAGGCCATGTACTGTCAAATCTTGGGTGAGGACCTCCTTCCCTTAGCCAGGCCATTACAAATGGGTCGTGGATGGGTATTGCAGCATCACAATGACCCAAAACACACAGCCAAGGCAAAGAAGGAGTGGCTCAAGAAGAAACACATTAAGGTCCTGGAGTGGCCTAGCCAGTCTCGAGTCCTTAATCCCATAGAAAATATGTGGAGGGTGCTGAAGGTTCGAGTTGCCAAACTTGAACTGCAAAGAGTTGTGGGACAAAATTCCTCCTGAAAGGTGTGGAAACCTGGTGGCCAACTACAAGACACGTCTGACCTCTGTGATTGTCAACAAGGGTTTTGCAGGTGTCAAATAATTATTTCCCTCATTAAAATGCAAATCCATTTATACGATTTTTTGACATGCGTTTTTCTGGATTTTGTTGTTGTTATTCTGTCGCTCACGTTTCAAATAAACCTACCATTAAAATTAGATTGATAATTTCTTTGTCGGTGGGCAAATGTACAAAATCAGCAGGGGATCAAACACCTTTTTCCCTCACTGTATATTAATTGGCCTTCCTGTGATAAGAAAATGATAGCTAGCTACAGGGCACCCTGCAATGTGTTCCAAGATGATGGCTTAGACACATTTTAGTCCTTTACCAGACACTTTTATCCAGAGCAACTTATAGTAACTGCATACATTTGAAAATAATTAGGTGAAACAACCACACAGCTTAGTAGTGAGTGAATTCTAATAAATGAATTAGTTATCGGCAAAAGTAATTGCCAGAATACAAATAAGAAACATAATAAGCAAAGTTTACAAAAGACAGCAGAGGTGCTGGTTCTGGAACCATATTAGGTACTCTATGAAACGATTGAGCAAAAATTATCCTGTTGTTGCAGGAATTTTCAATGTTGCACAGCAGGAAATGTAGACTTGTAGTGTTTCAGGTTAAAAGGTTTTAAACGTTTGTTACATACCAAGCGGACACAATATGTTAGTATAGTAACATTTTGTAATTTGCACTTCAAACTTAATAACATTAACACCCATGTAAAAAACAACAACGTCCATTATAACACAGAACTCATTTCATTATGCTAGTATTTTCCTACAGTATTTTAAATGGATTCAAGTAAAACATGTCACCTGCCCCAGTCAAAACTGAGTCTATGGAGGTCAGGTTGGTGCTTCCATATAGCACCTTAGACCAGTGCATTACCTTGGGAGCTCTCTAGAAGGTGTACATTTCTCAACCACTAAACATCAAGCCACAATTCAAAGTGTTGCAGACCCGGAGTGAGCCCAATATGGTTACCACTGTGCGGGAGAGTGGCTATGTCGAAAGAAGAACTATGTGTCTTAGGGACAAGAAGTGCCTAAGGCAGCTGGTTCAGTGAGTAGTAGTACATGTTAAAGTACAAGTAGCCACTGCTATGAAAGTATGGGCGACTATCCTGCCGGGAAATGCATCAGCAGGCGTTTTCATACTAAGGTGCACTGGTTTCATGTTAGCTGCCATTATTCAACACTGGTTTGCACGGCTGATCGAGCAGTGCTACGTTGTTGCATGTACGTTTTTTGCCGACCTGCGGTGCTTCCCAATTCTCATCCAGAGTTTATCGTGCCCTCATGAACACTGCCCTGAATACACTTTTACCCCGAGGCGTCCAATGTACAAACATTTCAATGATCAAACATAATAAATAAATATATATGTGCTTAAACCTTCAACCACAATAAAACAAACAACTGAGGACACTGAAGTGAAAAGTTACAAATGTCTGGTGAGGCTTCCGTCTGTCTACAGTACTTATGAGGCCTCCGTGTCCTTACCCCATCATTCTATGCTCAGTGACTCCATTGCCCTGCAGTGACTGATGGGGGCTGTATCGTTTCAGACATCCTTGTCTTTGGTCTCTGTATCGGAGGCTGAGTCTGAGTCCTGTGCTTGCTGCTGCCTCATCCACATGTCAGAGTACAGACCCCCTTTAGCCAGCAGCTCCTCATGTCTAGGATGGAGAAAGGGGAGAAGAGTTCAAGTATTGAGATGCATACAAAGGTAGATACAATAAGCAGGTAATATTAAAAAGAAACTCATCATTATACCAGCATTTGTTTCTTGATGGGACACTTTCATAATGAGCTGTAGTAGTGGAACAAGCCGCATGGTTCGAGGCCCCTTCTGCCATCTCAAAAACATACAGGAGTTGGCAAGAGAGTCATCTGAATCAAGGCTAACCAACATTCTTTGTTCATGACACAGGCAGGGTCTAGACCAGGGAAACCCAAAGGGAGAAACCATATGATTGAGCCTAATTGGAAGAGGAAACGTCCTCATCGGTCGAGGGTTACACCAGTTTACTCATAGGCTGGTCGAACCTATAGGGTGAACCTACTAAAAGACTGAGACGGTCTCAAGTCTTCCAGACTTACCGTCCTCGCTCCGCTATCTGACCATCGCTCAGAACAAGAATCTGGTCGGCACTGATGATGGTGGACAACCTGAAGACAAACACTGACAGTCAGACCATGGTCCTGACAGGAGCACAACCAAAGCTTCCTTCACATTAAGACAAATATCAGTCAGATATTGCTTAGAGCATAAGTTAAGTAAATTGGATGATATTGTACGGTTTGTGTTTCAGTTAAGGTGGGTGGGGTTGTTGGGTGGCTGAAATGTTCATATTTATTCAGAGGTGAAAAAAGAACAAAGTAAAAGTACTCAACTGTGTTCGGCTGTGTTCACCACTTTAGTGAAATATCAAAAAAAGATCTAAGTAACCAAGTAAAGGGAGATCAAGACTATCCAGTAATCAATTAAATAAAAAGGAAGAGTGTAAATTATCAGTAAGGTCAAGGAAAATTCCAGTACTCTGTACTTTTTACACCACTGTTCTTTTTTATAAGGAAATATCAAGCAAAAAAAACATTTTGAATAGCACAGTAATGCACAATGAGATTGCAAAATGATTTCTAAACAAAACTTGGCTGAATCCCTAGCTACTTTTTTCAAAAATATTATACAGAATGTGCCACCGCAATTTAAAAATAAATTTAGCGATTGAATAGCAGAAATGCATTATGATTAGTGGAGTAGTTGAATTGGATGTGCTAGTTTAGTGTTAAAACAGAAATGTAAAATGTCTAGTTGGCCCCAAAGATTGGAAAACCCCAGGATAAAGCAGGAGTCGGCAATATGCTGTAAAGTGATTTCAGCCAGTGGAGAGGATGTGTAAACCCTGTTCTATGCATTCATATTGGTAAACTTGAGAACCATCATTTACCTGTGAGCCACAACAATGGTGGTCCGATTGGAACATACTTTGGCGAGTGACGCCTGAATGTTGCGCTCCGTTTGGGTGTCTAGAGCAGAAGTGGCCTGTGGTGGGGCAGAGAGGAATGCTTCATGACAAGTCACATAACTAAAAGATTCAAGTGAAGTTATCTCATATCAAACAATATTACAGGGGGTTCAGAGACATCAGGCAAACATTTAGCCTAGCTCACATGACTCAAGATACACAGCAGAGAGAGATGTGACACACTAGTCCTGCCTTTGTAAATACAGTATTTGCTCAGAAATTGAGCAGACAAGTGGCCTTGGGTGGTTCAGCCAGCTCACCCATTGACCCTGGAACACATGCTTGATTCAGCCCATTCAGCAGTATGTTTTTTTATAGTATGCTCTCCTCTTTTAAAGTTTACCTCATCAAGCAGTATGATCTGAGGGGCTTTGAGGATTGTCCGGGCGATCGCCACCCTCTGCTTCTCCCCCCCGCTCAGCTTCAGACCCCTCTCCCCCACCTGGCTGTCATATCCTGGGAGGGGAACAGAGAAGAGCCACAGCCTCAGATAGCTGATTTCCCTCTTAAGTCATGTTCTCCACTGAGAATCAGGTTAGAAAAAGTCGATGGTGGTTTTTAGTTCCTCCTTTCAATTTGAGGCTAGTTAAGAGCACAGACAATCAGTTGAGGGGAGTTCCTTACAAATCAGTTATAACTAATCAAACAGGTATAAATGGAAGAGCGATGGAAAACAGAGTAGGATCCTTATGGTTTATGACATCACCCTTCGGTACTCTGTACCTTGTGGGAACGACAGAATTTTTTCATGGATGTCTGCGGCGATGGCTGCCTCCTCTACTTCCTGGTCACTGGCGGTGACGCGTCCGTAACGGATGTTGTCTCGTATGTTGTTGTTGAAGAGGACCGTGTCCTGGGGCACCACGCCGATGTGGGAACGCAACGACACCTGCTTTACCTGAACCCACAGACGAAACACTTGAATTACACTAAGGTAAATGATGAGGTTGGAAGGGACTAGATGTAAAAACAGAGACTCACAACACATGCAAATCTAAATATGGACCAGTTACTCACCTTTGAGATGTCTTGGCCATCGATCCGGATGCGTCCTCCCTGGACATCATAGAAACGGAAGAGCAGGCGGAGGATGGTGCTCTTTCCACACCCTGACTGGCCGACCTAAGGACAACCACACACAAACACATATGAATACAACTGAGAAACCAGAACAATTGACTTAGAGAAGTCTACCCTGCTCAAAACCTCAGTCAGTTCTTTTTTGTTCAACCACTGGGTAATGTTTCAAGCTTGGATTACAAACATACCAATGCAACGGTATGTCCAGGCTGCACAGTGAATGATACGTCCTTCAGAATGTCCTTCCTTCAAAAAAAACGTAGCACAAAAATTATATGCAATTCAAGAGGAATGCTAGAACTACAGCAACAATTAAAATCATTAATTAAAAGGTTTCTGAATCACTATCTGTATATAGTTTACAGTACACAATGTGAGTCAGTCCAAACATACTGTATATCTAAGAGATCTAAATCAGGACTTGCCCGTCAATGTAGTTAAAGTAGACATTTTCAAACTCCACTTTTCCAGATTTATAGAGAAGTTTCCCTGCATTCACCTCATCCTTCACCTGAAGGGGAAAAGAAATGTAATAAATGACAAGTGACAAAACCAAACACTTCAATTACTTCTGTTTGTTAATGTACACATCCCAATCGTTCCAGACAGACTCTCTTGATTTACATGCAGAATCTTTTCACATGGAATGATTGATAACCAATTTCTACCAGTTAAAAAGAAACTAAAATTACCTCAGCTTCCTCATCAAAAAGCTTAAACATGCTCTCCATGTCGATGAATGACTTCTGAATGACTCTGTGGAGGATCAGAACATACGCATTACAGAGCCGCTATCGTGCATTATGTGTACTGTTGCTCATGTAGGCTACGGTGGGCTAAGAGCTGTTCTTTACACTTCTCCTTAGGCATTATGCATCATGGACTGCATGGACAGTGCTAAATCGTGGTATCTTGGAAATGCAGCTTCGGAAATAAGGAAGAGACCACTGCACCTTTTTTTCCCTTTCTAAAAAAGTTGATAAGCAATGTTTTGAGTGAGGAACTGAAGGGCTCAATTTGCAGTGGTCTCTTAATTTTAACCCTTCTGTTCCTTATTCAAAACCTTCTGTTTTGACTTTTTCAGAAATGAAAGAAAAAGCGCAGTGGTCTCTTATTTTTTTTGAGCTGTATATCGCAAACCTCTTACACAGCTTAAGAGCTATGTAAAAGACATCCAGTGCATGAGACTAGGGAAGGACACCGGGAGGCGGTAGTACTAAAACCTTGGATGGGGCCATATATGATTCTATTTGCAATTATGAATTTATTGCTCTACATTTTCAGTTGCATTCCCTAAATGTGAACTGATATAATTTTTTTACCATAACCCACGAGTAGTATAATTCAAAACAACAAAATTCAAATGGCAGATTTATTCTCTACATAATTATACAGACTTGTATTTTGCTAAGCAATACTATGTAAAACATAGGTAGAAACATAATATGTTTAGTTCATAATTCTTCTTTAACACATTTAAATATGACCTGTAATTGGAAATACAATTTAAATGAAACATATACTTTTGTGGGTTGTAATAATTAATTACTCACACTCATGTTTTTAAATTTTAAAAACAATAAAGTTCCATGTATTCCATTGTGAGAGTCTTCAGTGGAATATATTTTTATATATTTAAATTCAGATTGATCCAAATTGATCACAAATCTTACTGAAATCATACCATAATAACTGACCTGTAGTATGTTCCAAACCAGTTGAGAGGGGTATAGAGCTGAATGATGTAGGTGCCGAAGAGGACAAAGTCTCCTAGCTGGGGAGGAAGGGCACTAGTCTGGTTAATCTAGAATCATTCCTTCACTCACTAATGTTTCACTGAGTTTAGCTTAATTAAACCTGGTTGAGTTAAGCATAATAACACATCTTACTCTTCCACATTTAAAACATGTAACAATTATCAGAAGAGCATTTTATAGCAAAGTCTCAAAGATGTAAAGAACAGCTGTATGGACTTGGGTTTTACATATATTAACTGCTTTTGTCTACAAGGCAAGCACCAACAATGTCTCCAAATCTACGTAATTTAGAACAGCCAAAAAACAGTAGCCCATAACCGAAAGGATTCTCCGAGCTGCACTGGCCTTGTTCACATTGAAAAATTCCCCAAAGCTTCTGGAACTGAGCTGAAAATTACAGTATGAAAGGAGCCAGTTCAGTTTAGTTTGGCACAATAGTGTGAAAATGGTAGCAGAATTAGTATCTTGTATTTTAGATCAGAGGAAGTTCAGTATTGTCATCTTCAGGGTAAATTCTTTCACATGCTAAAAGTGGCTATACTGTATAATAAAAAAACTATTCTACCAAAATAATGGACAATGGCCATTTGTCCTGAACAGAGAACAAGCATCACTAGATTCAAAGAGAATACATCACATGTATTACTGTACTGCTTATATCCTTATCGAAATGATGCTCTAAACTGGATGTATGTTATATACTTGTTGGAGATCATATGAATCCTATAAATTAAAAATATTTTTTTGTCTAAGAAACCAATTACCCCCTGCCCCTGTCCTTGTCCATCCGGTTATGCCTCCAATCTGAATTAGGTTTAAATAGACTCTGGGCTTAGCCCACATGCAATGAACTATTACAATTTTGACTCTTAATATGTTCACCCGGCACAGCCAGAACAGGACTGGTCACCCCGCGGAGCCTGTTTCCTCTCTAGGTTTCTTCCTAAAATTGGCCGTCTATTGTTGTTTGCTCCCTGGGGTTTAAGGCCGGGTGTTTTGTGAAAGCACTTTGTGACAACTTCTGATGTAAAAAGGGCTATAAAAAATAAATTTGATTGATTGATTGATTAAGCACAGAAAGAAGGTGAAGTGGTTTTAAGGGTCGCTGATTTCTATTTAAAAAAACTTACAATTATTGACAGTTTCTTATAACAGCAAGGGTTCGGTTATTTGCAGATAGACTGACAGATTTATCTGCTTTTCAACACTTGGATTCAAACTAGCATCCTATCAGTTACTCATCCATCACTCTGATAGGCTAGCTGCTGCTTTAACCTTTACGCCATCTGTACATAGTACCTTAAATTTGCCCTCCTGGACAAAGTAAGCACAGAGCAGGGACCCAGTCAGTAGTCCTCCACCAATAATAAGGTTCTGGCTCTGATTCAGGAGGGCCAGAGAAGCTTGGGTCTTCCATTCTGCAATCTAGGATTTCAGGGAACAGACACCACATTACGTATTTAACCTACTATATCTTTGTGCTGTCTGTGATTCAAACAGCCCTGGAAGACATATAGGACTGGTTTCACAGACACAGGTTAGGCCTAGTCCTGGACAAAAGAAACCAAGAACAGGACTAAACTTTATCTGTGTCCACAAACTGCCTCATACAGATAACTGCTACAGAGTTCTAGAATCTTAGCACCAACAAAATAAACAATAAAAAACACCAACTATGCATCAGTTGGTCACATCTATCTTAACAACCAAAACAGACACTATGCAATTTATATATTGCCTTCAAAAATGATTTGAAACCCTTCACTTTCTCCACATTTTGTAGTGTTATAGACTTCATTTATAAAAGACTGAATGTATTTTTCAGACCTTGACCTGGCATTACAATCCAAATGCAGTGCAGATGCATCATGTGTCCATGAGATCTAAAACTTAAATGGAGTCAATGGCAAATTCAATTGAAGCACACATCTGTCTAATCAAGGTCCCACACATTGCATGCATGTCAGAAAAAAAAACATTTGTCATGCCTCTCTCCTGGGACAAAAGAGAAATCACAGACTAGACAGAAGCCACTCCTTAGTAAAAGGCATATGACATTGCACCTGAAGGACACCAAGAGCATTACAATTCTTATGAGACCAAAATCGAACTATTAGGCCTGACTTTCAAGCGCTACGTCAGACTCATTCCACCCCTAAAATGAAGCATGGTGGAGGGAGCAACATGCTATAGGGATGCTTCTAAACGGCAGGGGCTGAGAGAATGTTCAGGACACGACACAGAGGGACACGGCACAGAGGGACAAGACACAGAGGGACACGGCACAGAGGGACAAGACACAGAGGGACACGACACAGAGGGACAAGACACAGAGAGGTCCTTGAGGAAAA
The DNA here is from genome assembly GCA_016801105.1 of Esox niger. Taxonomy (NCBI): domain Eukaryota; kingdom Metazoa; phylum Chordata; class Actinopteri; order Esociformes; family Esocidae; genus Esox; species Esox niger. The sequence continues at coordinate 44,464 of JACXGJ010002150.1, read as the reverse complement.
CCAGATACAGAGCAAATATGACCAATACCAACCTAAAGCACACTGCTAAGACAACGCTGGAGTGGGTTTGGGAATATCTATAAATGTATTTGAGTTTCCCAGCCTAAGACCAGCTTTAAAACTCATTAAAAATTGGTGGGTAGCTTGAAAGGATCTACAAGGAAGAATATGAACTGCCCAAATCCAGGAGTGCAAAGCTGGTAGGGGCATAGCTATCACAGCTTTGGGTATCTAAACACACTTCTACAAAGTATGATATAAAGAGTCAGCATGTTAAAATTTAAATTTTGCTTTGAGATTTTGTAGTATTGTGTGTAGATTGGGGAAAAAACATAATTTCATCAATTCTATACAGACATAATGAATATGGAGTGGATTACCTGATACTTTAAGATGGCTTCCTCAAAGCGGTTTACCTCGTAATTCTCAGCGTTATAGTACTTCACCTGTTGAAAAATATTGTATTGTCATACATAAAGCTGCAAAATGTATGATGTCTGTGGGCAGCTTTATGGACCATTGTGTAAATTAAGAAACAAACAGACAACATACTTTTTTGTTTTATATTGGATAACATTAAAATTTATTCTGTTGCACTCAATATTGAAAACAGCCCAAAAATGGAGCCTAAAGGATAATGGGAGTGTCTCTGTACCGTCTCAAAGTTAAGCAGTGAGTCCACAGCCTTAGACTTGGCGTTGTTGTCCTGGGTGTTCATGTCTCTCCGATACTTAGTCCTCCATTCTGTGAGGATGATGGTTAGGGCTGGAGGAAGATTAGATTGATACATTATTTTGGGAAATATGACATTGTTATTAACCTCTTCCCCTACTGCATACATGTCCCATATGTATGCATATCCTGGCAGAAATGTTGGCATTGATATTGAAAATGACTGATCATGCAAAAGAAACTGTCTGTTATTTAAGAATAGTGATCATATGAAGACATTTATTATCACATAGTGTTTGTTTTGCTCCTTTTGAAATCATAATGATGAAAGAAATCAACCAAATGGCCCTGATCAAAAGTTTACACACCCTTGAATGTTTGGTCTTGTAACAGAAATACAAGTTGACACAGACAGGTGAAAATGGCAATTAAAGGGGAATTTCCCACCAGTTTTTTTTTAACTGAAATTAGTATCTGTGTATAAATAGTCAATGAGTTTGTTAGCTCTCATGTAGATGCACTGCGCAGGCAAGATACTGAGCCATGGGGAGCAGAAAATAAATCTCAAAAGTCTGGTAGACCAAGAAACATTTCAGCCAAAACTGCCCTAAAAATTGTTCGGGATACAAAGAAAAACACACAGGTAACCACAGGAGAAATACAGGCTGCTCTGGAAAAAGACAGTGTGGTTGTATCGTCATAATACGATGATACCTGAACAAAAATGAGCTGCACAGTTTAGCTGCCAAAAAAAGCCATTACTGCGCCAATGCCACAAGAAAGCCTGGTTACAATATGCCCGACAACACCTTGACACGCCTCACAGCTTCTGGCACACTGTAATTTGGAGTGACAAGACCAAAATAGAGCTTTATGGTCACAAACATAAGCGCTTTGTTTGGAGAGGGGTCAACAGGGCCTATAGTGAACAGACTACCATCCCCACTGTGAAGCATAATGGTGGCTCATTGATGTTTTGGGGGTGTGTGAGCTCTAAAGGCATGGGGAATCTTGTGAAAAATCTTGTGAAAGAAGGTAATATGAATGCAGCATGTCATCAGAAAATGATATTTTGCATTCTTCTGCACAAAAGCTGCGTGCATGGGACACTCTTGGACTTTCCAACACAACAATGACCATAACCACAAGGCCAAGTTGACCCTCCAGTTGTTACAGCAGAATAAGGTGAAGGTTCTAGAGTGGCCATCACAGTCTCCTGACCTTAATAGCATTGAGCCACTCTGGGGAGATCTCAAACGTGCGGTTTATGGAAGACAACCAAAGACTTTGCATGACCTGAATGCATTTTGCCAAGACATATTGGACAGCTGTACCAGATGCAAGAATTCGGGGCCTCATAGATGACTATTACAAAAGACTGCATGCTGTCATTGACGCTAAAGAGGGCAATACACAGTATTAAGAACCGAGGGTATGCAGACTTTGGCAGAATGTTTGTTGCCATGTTTTGTTTTATGATTGTGCCATTCTGTTAAGAAATAAAAGTTGTGGGTTATGCCTGCTCACTCATGTTTTCTTTACAAATGGTACATATAGTACCAATTCTCCAACGGTATGCAAACCTTGGAGCACAACTGTATGTAAAATACTTTCAAGTAAGTGAGCTTGATATAGCATATTTTATAGTTTTGGTCACTATTCCGATGTTGCAGAAAGTGTTTAGGGAAATTATTAACAAATCAAAGATAAATCAGTTAATTATTACCTTGTAAAACAAATTAATTGATTCTGGAAAGGGGGCCTTGCACTTACTGAGGTAAAGGAACATGCAGATGAACACTATGAGTCCGAACCAGGCGTTGAAGTAGGTGACAAAGTAGATGATGGAGATGACAATATCAGCGATGGTGGGGAAGATGCTGAAAACAATATAGCTGTGGGAAAAAAGAGAGGAAGGAAGGACAGGTTCACCTCAGATGTCAGACACAAAAAACAATGGAGACTGTCCAAAGGTTAGGATGACAATAAGAAACTCATAAGGTACAGAATTGTGAATGTAGAAATGGACGTAATGTACACTCAATTTAAAGAATAGTTTAGCTTTACTGTGAATTTGACGATGAAAAAATATCTGGGACAGAATCAAGAATTTAAATCATCCAACCCATGTCAGAAAGTAATTCACATATTTGGCAGATTGAGTTTCCCACAACATCAAGCACTTTGAAAACATACAGCCAAAATTAAACATTTCAATGAAGACCGACCTGAGCAGGCTGTTGATGGATGAGGTGCCACGGTCTACGCTGCGCAGGACATCCCCGGTGCGTCGGCCCAGGTGCCAACGCATCGACAGCGCGTGCAGGTGGCCGAACAGGCGTATCTGCACCACCCGGTCGGTGTACTGCTGCACACGGATCCACAGGAACGTACGCATGTTGCTGATGAAGCCAGACGCTCCTACAGAGAGATGGTGGGGAGAGATGGAGGAAGGACAAACAGGGAAGTGGGAGAGATGCAGAGAAATAGAACAACCGAAAATGTTTTAAAACTGTAAATGATGAAGAAAAGTGTGCTGGGAGAGAAAGACAAAATGGAGGTGAGAGTCCAACTCACCTGCCCCCCCACCTTGCAGGAACTTCAGCAGGACGTAGACACACACAGTGGTGGCCAAGGTCTTCCAGCTGCTTCCATCAGTCAGCTCATTCACTGTAAAAGGAAGAACGAGAGGGGTTTTGCAAAGCAATGAAAGATCCAGGCAATTATTGCTGTCGTTGTGCTGGGCAGATATTCCAGATTTAGCATCAACGATCTCCCAAACCCTCCTGACTGTGTGCACCAAAAACAGAAGACCCACAACACAACAAATACGTCTGTGACAACAAAGCATCTACATAAGTCATTCCCAAAAGGAGGGAGGCTCTCACCGATGTTCTTGTAGTAGATGGGAACAAAAACGTTGATGACTCTCTCGAGGCCCAGCAGACAGAGACAAAGCAGCACCAGGCCTTGTAGCAGAACATTGCCTCTGGGCCACATGTAGGGCAGAAGCATACGCACCTTCTTGCCAAAGTCCTGCCAGGTAGACTGGGACTCCGGCGTGTCACCCAACAGGGGCTGAGGTAGAGATGCCAGGGGTTATTAAAGGACATGGTGGCATGCATATGCACAGCAACTGAAGAGGCCTGTTGGTAACTTAATAAATACTGAGACCTTATAAACTGAAGTCAGTGGTGTGTGTCAATCTTGTCTTACATGTATCTGTTCATCACAGTTGATACTTTGTTGATAACACTATGTAACACAGTTCTTGTTCCTGGGTAGAAGGTGTTATTTCTTAATTGAATATGCCTAAAACTATAGAAAATGGCTATTATTCCCTAGAAACTTTGCTTTTTTTGACCTGGATAGTGATAGTTTGAAATGTACCTATTTCCATTGAGAAAACTGGCAAATTTGTGTATTTTCGTTCACATGAAGTCAGAAAAAACAACAACATATGAATCCAAATTAGCATGTATTTATACTAAAGTAATACAACATTTACTATAAAAGATTTTAAAGTGAGTAGTTTTTCAACATTTAGTCTCCCATCATGTTTGCCTTGAACCTCTGAGTACGCTTCCATGTTCTTCTTGAATGTATCAAGAAGAGCATCAAGGATATGGACTCTGAAGGACATCCTATAGCTCATTTTGCCATAGTTCTTCACCAGAGTCTCAACATGCTCCACATAGTTTTCAGCCTTGTGATTGGCCAGGAAGCCCCGAACCACTGTAACAAAGCTGGCACAAGCCACTTTCTCCTTACTAGTGAGCTTCTTGGGGAATTCATTGCATTCCAGGATCTTCTTTATCTGTGGTCCGAGAAAGACGCCAGCTTTAACCTTTGTCTCAGGCAGCTTAGGGAAGAAGTCTTGAAGGTCCTTAATGGCTGCTGACTCCTTATCTAGAGCTCTGACAAATTGCTTCATAAGGCCCAATTTGATGTGCAGTGGTGGAATCAGCCCCTTCTGGGGGTCCACCAGTGGCTCCCACTTCACATTGTTCCTCCCCACAGAGAACTCTGCTCTGTGGCCAGTCTCACCTACAGTAGTGCCCCATGGTGTCCCTGCTGGCCAAATGGCAAAGATAACAGGGAAACATGGTAAAACCACCTTAGAGACCCATCAGGAATTCCACCATTCTGAAGTTTCCTATGACATCCGAGTCGTACTCATACTTCAAAGCATCCAGCAAAGTCTTGATGCTGTAGTAATCCTACATTTATACTGCTATAATAAGACTGGATAGTTCTTGAATCCAAGTTTACTCAGTACTGAATCTATCTGGAATATTATGGAAAATATGTAAATTTCACACTATCTGTCCTGGTTGAAAAAGCAAAGTTTGTGGAGAATAATAGTCATTTTCTATACTTTTGAGGCCTAAGAAATGAACAAATTAACGGTAACTACCCAGGAACCTTTGTAACAAGGTGTAGAAGACCTAGGATACCTGGCTATTGTCGCCCCCAAGGTCACGTTCATCCTCATTGATGAGGAGCATGTACGGTTTTCGTGGCAGCCCGGGAGCCTTGAGGCCCAGGAAGAAGAGTGTTCCAGTACCAAGGTAGCGCATCAACCACAGAAAAAACTCAACCTAGGGAAATAAATTATCAAGCACCAAGACTTATCCTTCAGTATTGTTCACTTAGTTTACAGTTAATATGTACTTTAAGCCACTCTGATTTGAGACAAAATGTTTAATAGAATTAAAAACCCAATCAATTATGCACTCAAGTCAGAAGAAACATTTCTAATACGTTTTTCAGTGTACTGATCCTTCAAAAAGTGCTGACAGAAAACCTTTATTGCATAAATCAAATAACACATTTAAATGTTTAATTCAACACATTGCATCAACATCAACAATAAGATGAACCACTGAGCAATGTACTCAAGAATCATGGGATCCTTCTGGATTAAAGGAAGGGGAGTCAGTTATCACCCCCTAAATGGCATAAAATGCATTACATGGTGTATTCTTCTCAGATCTCAAAAAGGTACCTAATCAGATGTAGTGCACAGAAATTCCTGTAGGGACTTGTTTAAAAGTAGTGCACCATACAGCATAGGATGTACATTTGTGTTCATAATTTGGCATTTGTGACATTTTGGAAATATGAATGATCATGCAAATAAAATCTAAGGATATTGATCATATTTATTATCACATAGTTGTTTTGCTCCTTTTGAAATCATAATGATAACAGAAATCACCCAAATGGCCCTGAGTAAAAGTTTACATACCCTGGAATGTGAGAGACACACAAGGTGACACACACAGGTGTAAATGGCAATTAAAGTTGAATTTCCTAAACTGCAATTAGTGTCTGTGTATAAAGTCAATGAGTTTGCTAGCTCTCACGTGAATGCACTGAGCAGGCTAGATACTTAGCCATGGGAAGCAGAAAATAACTGTCAAAAGACCTGCGTAACAAGGTAATGGAACTTTATAAAGATGGAAAAGGATATAAAAAGATATACAAAGCCTTGCAAATGCCAGTCAGTACTGTTCAATCGCTTATTAAACAGTGGACATTTCGGGGATCTCTAGATACCAAGCTAAGGTCAAGTAGACCAAAAAAGAATTCAGACAAAACTGTAAGAAAAACCCACAGGTAACCTCAGGAGAAATACAGGCTGCTCTGGAAAAAGACGGTGTGGTTGTTTCAAGGAGCACAAAACGACAATACTTCGAGTTGCCAGAAAAAAGCCTTTACTGCGCCAATGCCACAAAAAAGCCTGACTGCAATATGCCCGACAACACTGACACACCTCACAGCTTCTGGCACACTGTTATTCGAAGTGAAAAAAACAAAATAGAGCTTTGTGGTCACAACCATAAGCGCTTTGTTTGGAGAGGGGTCAACAGGTCCTATAGTGAACAGAATACCATCATAACTGTGAAGCAAGGTGGTGGCTCACTGATGTTTTTGGGGTGTGTGAGCTCCAAAGGCACAGGTAATCTGGTGAAAAGTGATGGCAAGATGCAAGCAGCATGTTGTCATAAAATACTGGCAGACTATTTGCCTTCTTCAGCACGAAAGCTGCGCATGTGACACTCTTGTGCTTTCTAGCATGACAATGACCCTAAGCACAAGACCAAGTTGACCCTCCATTGGTTACAGCAGAAAAAGGTGAAGGTTCTGGAGTGGCCATCCTGACCTTAATATCATCAAGCCACCCTGGGGAGATCTCTAATGTGTGGTTCATGAGATGACCAAAGACTTTGGATGACCTGGAGGCATTTTGTCAAGACGTACTGCGCAGTTATACCACCTGCAAAAGATCAGGGGCCTCATAGACAATTATTCCAAAAGAATAATGACCTGCAAACTTTTGTACATGTTTTGCACATGTGTAGGCTGCCATTCAGGCCAGTGACTATACAGGAAGTACACTGTGCATAACAAAAAGTAAAAATGGGTGGAGAGTCAGAGGCTAAACTGTGTAATAACATCTTATTGCATTAGGAAAGATGATGAGCACTCAGTAACTAGATTAATAAAAATCCATTAAATACAACTGAAATACATCTTCAACTAACAACTAAGAAAAGTACCCTTAAAAAAGTCCCTTAGAAAACAGGCAACAACAGCCCGTGACAGTAAGAGCTAAGTCTGACCTGATTGGATATAAAACCACATTTGAGGAGGGGCCAGCGGGAGATGGATGTGGCAACATAGGGCAGTGACTCAGCACTTTTAGAGAGTGACTAATGATCATTGCTTCTCACTCTTACACTGTGTCATTGTTAAAAAGTAACACCTTACATTTGGTGATGAACTGCTGTGTAATTGAACATCAAAATCCCAACACTCATAATGAATAGGGTATTCAGCAAGAAACAATAAAGTCCTGAAACACTAAAACCTAAACAGACCACAGTGACACGTTCGTTAGGTAATTACTGACAAATGTTCAGTTTGAATTCAACCAATCTGTTCTCACCTGCTGCTGTGTGTTCTCCAGCCCCCACCACCAGTAAGGACTAGCCCAGGAGACGAAGGCCAGGTTCTCCGCTGAGAACGCCACGGCCCAGAAGAGCAGCAGAACCGTGCTGTGGCCACGCGTCCGGTCCCTTACCAAAACCCTTCTCCTCTCCAGCCTCAGGAGCGCCACGGCCCAGGCCCAACCCAGCATGGACAGGCAGCCGTACAGTATCACGTAGCCCGGGAGCTCCCCTCCAACACCTCCCCCCGCCGCCCTCCACACCAGCCCTCCCAGGAACTGCAGCAGGACGAGCAGGGAGACAGCCAGTTGGAGTCTGTAGAGATGCGAGCGCGGCACAAACTTAGGCTCCATCTCGGTGCCGTAGCGACGGTAGAAAACGCATTGGAAGGTGCCGAAGAAGAAGGAGAGGGTGAGCAAGACGGTGGGCACCAGGGTGAAGTAGAAGCAGGGTGAGATGCCTCCCTCCAGCCAGGCTTCAGAGATGGAGGCACTGGCCTCGCAGTAGCTCTGTACGGCTAACATGGTGGCTGGAAGTTGGAGACAGTGATGTGACTATTTACTATAACAAAAACACTGCATATAACTACATTATAAACCAGTTTGTTCAACCTCTGATTCGCTGAAAGCTGTTGTATATGAAAGTTATAAGGCAAGAGGGTGTGTGGTTTGTAGCCAATATACCACACCCTCTCATGCCATATTGCTGTCATATACCTTGGCTATGCCAATAAGCATTCAAGATTCAAACTGTCTGGTTTATAAGAGCCCATATACTGCGAAAAAACACATAAAGGAAATTATTCTGTTCTAATTACATTTAGTTTATAATAACACGTATGCATCTTATTAAGTCCCTTTGGTGTTATGCTTAATTTCTGCATAGATTACAGCTTTTACCAAGGTGTGACAGGCAAAGGATTTCAAACATTCAAATTTTTTCTTAAAGTAATTCACTACAATATTGTATAACAATCTAATTTACTATACATTTTGACATTCAACTACTATAATATTCTTTCATTGATAGTAACTTCTTTGGGAAACAATGGTTTTATTAGCTCTTTGTAAAGAGCAGTTTGGTGTGTGTGTGTGTGTGTGTGTGTGTGTGTGTGTGTAGTAGTCTTCTATGAAATATAAATACAGACAGCATGTTGTTCATTTCGTCCTAGCCCATGGAGTCGCTTGACTTGTATGTGGGAAACCCTTAGCAGTATGTTTAATGTCTGAGCTTACAACTCTAATCAATTGTAATATAATGACAATAAAGCATACTTTACTCTGCGCAAGAGCTCACCGACGATTATCAGTAGTTTTTCAACCGCAAGCTGACCATTACCATTACCATCTAGTAGAGCTTGACCTTTTTAGCACTGACACTTAAACAAACGTACCTTTTCAAGAGAAACAGGTGTTGAAAACCGGTTTTAGTGAATGGAAGTTACCCGCATATACACTGTTTTGCGCGAATAACCGTATACATATAAATAAACAATGATATTAGCGATCTTGTTATATCCACTTACGATTTGCCATTTATCTTGGGGAATGCATGGGAAAAGATCATCCATATCCTTACGATCGACACTTCCGTACACAAAGAAAGTTAGGGAGCGTTCCACTGCAAAGACCTCTGCGCGCAGAAATCAGTTGACTGTTCCTCGCATGTCTGCCTCACCTGGGTCAGCTTACATACATATCAAGTAGATACAAACCTTTACCTGTGGAAACGTTCGAATTGACATCGTTATTGAGTACATACGGCATTTTAAAGCAGTTAAATGGTTAGGACATTCTATCTAGGGGTTTAACGAAGGATCACATGATTCAGTCCGTCATAGACGGATCATCCAATGATACTTGTTCTCCAGATGCATATGGCTTTATACTTTTCAAACAGCACTTTCTAGTGACAAATGAAAACACTTTCATTTGTATACATCCGTTAGAGGTAGTTGCAGATATGTAATACTTTAAAATGATCTCCCGAACAGCACTATTCATGATCTGCCAAACACCCACAGAAATTAAAAACACTTCGCAAAAATGTGTCTGATGCCCGAGAAGGGGAATGTAACCAATATATCTAGCATGGAGTGAAGGAAATAATGTGACCTCCAAGACAATCACAATCCAGCTAACAAGGTTGCGTAAAGTGAAACTAGGTGGTGTACATCCTAACATTCATACTAAAATAAAGACCTCTCCCATTTCCATCTTCACCCAAAGACTGTAATGATTCCCTGCACCTTTAATGGGACTACTTAATGTTAAAATCCTTCCGTCAAAGGCAATTCAGTCAATTAATTACCACCAATCATAAAGTGGATGTGCCTGGGCTATGTGAAACCTGTGTGAAACCTGGATGATTTGACTACCAGATCAAGCCTAATTCAGTCCTTCCCTCTGGCTTATAATAGTGAACATGTCCTGTTTGCCTCTCACAAAGGGGAGATTTTGTTGATATTTACAAAACCAAATAGCAATATTTTATCCAATTGTGTTTCTGTCTTTAGTGGTATTGGTCATGCAAGTGATTTAGCACTATTTACTGGCCCACCCGGTTCCCAGAATTATTATTGGGCCTGGTAGTGAAATGGTGAAATGCCTGCTGGATTGGGTTGTGATCAGGTGATTGACTCGGCCATTGCAGAATATTCCACTTTTTTGCCTTAAGAAAAGTCCATGTGTAAAGTGAAGCACCGTCTAGTCAACTTCGCTGAATTTGGCTGAATCCGAGCAGACACTATATCCCTATACACTTCAGATTTCATCTGAAAGGGTTTTTCTTGACCATGGAACGTATCCTACGATCATCCACCACTGTCGTCTTCCATGGACGTTCAGGCCTTTTTGTATTACAGAGCTCAGCAGTCCAAATGTACCAAACTGTTGACTCCTAATGTTCCTGCTATCTCTCTGATGGAATGTTTTTTTTCTGCTTAAGGATAACCTGTTTTATTTGCACTGAGTGCTCCTTTGACTGCAAGTTGTAGGTTCACAGCAACAGCTTCCAAATGCAAATGCCACACTTAGAATCTACTCCAGATCTTTTACCTGCTTAATTGATGAAGAAATAACAAAGGAATAGCCCACACCTTTCTATGTAGCTTTTGAGTCAATTGTCCCATTACTATTGGGCCCCTTGAAAAAGACGGAGCTATATATAAAAAACTGTAATTCCTAAACCCTTTCTCCAGTTTGGATGTGAATACCCTAAAATTAAAGCTGACAGACTGCACTTTAAGCACACATTTATTATTTAGCTGTAACTTGAATATATTTTGGTAAACAGCCAAAATAACAAAACTTGTGTCACTGTCCTAATATTTCCAGGCCTAATTGTACATTTTTATTTCTGGCAACCTCAGTATTCACATGGACAAATCCAGTGACACTCTCGAAAAGGTCTTTGGAGTCATAATTGATTCAGTGGGTTCGCCCAACATGTTTCAGGATTTAGGCACAGCCACAATCAATTGGAAGGGATATGGTGCTCCACAGGGCCGTGCACAAACCTTCTGCAAGGAATGTGTTGAAACCGACAAAAAACGGACACAATCAATCAATAATTACACTACACAAAAACATGCACAAATAATAATAACAATATTACTGTACAACCGTAGTGCAATGTAAATGTGACAGGTGTGCATGATATAATTAGCAGATGAGCATGATGTGAAGTGACAGGTGTGCATGGGACTATGGATGGAAAGAACAAGGTGTTCCAGAATTGAGCAGCCTTACAGTCTGAGGAAAGAAACTGTCCCGTAGCCTGTTAGTTTTGGACGGAATGCTCCTGTACCTTCTGCCTGACAGCAGCTTGGTAAAAATCCATGGCATGGGTGGCTGGAATCTGTAATGATCACTTTGCTCCACCTCCTCCTCTCTGTGTAGAGATCCTGCAGGGATCCTGCTGTTTTAATCACCCTCTGAAGTGCTTTGCGGTTAAGGTTGGTTGCAGCTGCCATACCAGGTGGTGACACAGCCAGACAGGATACTCTCAATAATGCATCTGTAGAAGTTGGTGAGTATCCTGGAGTCCATGCCAAATCTCCTTTATAGGCGTAGGAAGAAGAGCTGTTTCCTGGCATCCTTCACTGCGACGTTAGAGTGATGAGACCAGGTCAAGATATTGCTGATGTTGACACAAAGGAACCGGATGTTGTGAATTCTCTACTGCAGACCCATTGAAGTGTATGGGGGTGTGGTCTGCCCACCGCTGCTTCCTGTGATCAATCCTCTCCTTCATTTTGCTGATATTGAGCTGCTGGTTGTTTTCCTGACCCCACTAAGTCAGAGACCTTACCTCGTCTCTACAGGCTGACTCGTCGTGGTGTTGGAAATGTGGGTTGTCTGCGAGTCGTGGGTGAAGAGAGAGAGCACAGGAACGGGCTCAGCACACAGCCCTGGGGGGAGCCAGTACTGAGAGTCAGTGAGGAGGAGGTGGTGTCGCCCACCCACACCTTCTGGGATCTGCCCGTCAGGAAGTTCAGGATCCGTCTGCACATAGATCCCTGAGCTTCACTGCCAGCTTGTTGGGCACAATGGTGTTGAAGGCTGAGTTGTAGTCAATGAACAGCATCCTCACATATGTGTTGGAAACGTAGGCTGTGTTCATTTTTCAGTGCATAATGCTTTCATGTTATTCAGAGTGCTAACGCTCTTTTGATATTGTTTCAAGCGCATTCATTAATTTGTCACATATGCAATATTTTATTATAGTATAGCTTTTACAGTTGAAACTGTTCATCTTTGCGTGACGCATAATGTGTTGTTCTGAGTGAAATGCTCTTTTGTTGCTTCCATCCAACTCATTCAGTACAAACACAATACTCTATTTGTGTTTTTGATCAAACAGTTTGATGTACAGTAAAATTGTAGGCCCTACTTTGCTGTGCATTGCGTGTAGGTGGTGTGTGTGTGTGTGTGTGTGCGTGTGTGTGTGCGGCGTCACAATCTGAATCCTGTATTTCCCCCTATTGAATTTATACATATCTATGGACTGCACCAGGTTCTATTGCAACATCTGGCCAATAGATGGCAATATGTACAAATAAATAAATTCAAGCCTAACTAAGTAGTCCTTAGCTCCAAGAATGTTTTAAACATATTAAGGATTTTCTTTCTCATAATTCATCATTCCTATCAAAATGTGTGATGGCAACTTCAATGTATTAAAAATTATAATCATACAACCGATTTGCTCTAAAAATCCACATCTGTCCTGCAGAGGTTTTTCATAAAAATATGTGTAGACTAATGTGTTGTGAGATTGTCAACTTCCAAACCACTTGAACTAACCCAGCTGGTAAAACCACAGCTGGCAACCTTGCAATCATTTGCTTCTCAAATGTACAGAATTGCCTGAAAGCAACAACATTATTTGAATAGGAAATCTAGACCAATATTTCCTCTCTTCATGACCTTATTGACTGAGTCTGTACTAAAAATAACATTATCCACCAAATAGTTCCAGAAACATTCTAGTATTTATATTCTCATTACTAGAGTGTCAATGATATGAAAAAGTCACTGCCTGACATTATTGTTGTGTCATTGTAGCCAGATGTTTGAATCCTGACTGTGGCATACCAACGCCTGGAGGTTAAGCATAGCACAAATCTTTATGTTAGGACAGACGCCTGGAATCTCAATCATCAATGTGAAGCTTGGGACATTTTTAACCCTCAAGCGCAGGGTACCAGTTGAGCACTAAACCTGTTTGAGGGTAGTGTGAGAAGAATCAGAATGGCTTGGTGAAACATGCTTGGATGGAACGTCTCGATGTTCAACAATCCCGCACCTATTGAGGAGTTGTTGCGACAAGGCAAGGCACTGTTTTCCACCCGACAAATATTTATTCATATTTACTCACAAAATATTAACATTCAGCAAGTTATAGGCAGTAGTAAGCAGCAAATGTTTACCACAGACAGGAAACCAAACAGAAAACACTCAACCATTTTTAGTTTAGTTAACAAACCTAATAATTCAACAGCAGACAAAAGCTTGTGAGGTATTAGATTTAAGAATCTGGGTTTATATAAATTACCAGTCAAATGTTTGGGCGCACCAACTCATTCAAGAGGATTTCTTTATTTTTTCAGTTTTACACATTGTATAATAATAGTGAAGACTTCAAAACTATGAAATAAAACATGAAGTAACTAAAAGTTACACATGTAGTAACTAAAAGTATTAAATCGATGAATATACTTTTCCTAGTGTAAATTCGTCCCCCAGTGTTATTAGGTGTGGCTTGTTAGAAGTTTTTTTGTGGAATTTCTTTCTGTCCTAATGCATTAATTGGTAGCCAGACGGCGACATGGTAGGGTGGGTATACAGAAGACCATCATAATGTCTGTACTGCAGTGGTACATATTATGGCATTAACACCTCATATAAGCATTGCTTGGGGCAAGAAACAATAGAAATGGAGGAAGAGGTGTGATGGTGTGGTGGTGCTTTGCTGGTGACACAGTTTGCGATATATTTGGAATTAAATGCACACAAAAAAGCATGGCTATCTAGAATTTGGCATTGGGTCCAACCAGTCTCACAACCACAAACCATTTGTTACCATGCCAACCTAGGACCTCCACATCCGGCTTCCTCACGGAATAGTTTCTGCATAAACTGTCAGAAACAGTCACAGGGAAGCTCACCCACGTGCTTGTAGTCACCAGGGTCTTGACCTTAAAGCAGTTTGTTTTGCAACATCAACTTCAGTGGTGACCTTTAGCACATTGGCACACAGGACTAGTGTACAAATCATGGATGAACCCACTTTTCTGGGCAGATGGCAGACAGCGTGTTTGATGTGATTTTCTTAAGTCAATATTTTGTACAAATTCTCCCATGTAGACGGTAGAGTTACATTATGGGCAGGCATGAGCTACAGTCAAGAACACAATTGCATTTTATCCACGGCAGTTTGAATGCACAGAATTACATCGGCAAGATCCTGGGCCTGTTTCCATGCCATTCAACGCCCCTATAAACTGATGTTTCACCAAGACACTACACAGCCCCATGATACATCTGTACACAACTCCTAGAATTTGAATATGTCCCTCGCTATATGAGGCAAATGGTGGACACAACAGATATTGATAGGGTTTTGCGACACAACCCTACCCTTTTCCCTAAGTTATTTTTGACCAATAGAAGGATATCTGTATTCCCAGTCTTTATTTTTATTAACTGATTGGTAATATTAAATTATCCACTCAGAAATATTTTATGTAACCATCTACTAATCCTAATCTTAACCTTTATCCTAACCTTAACCCTTAAGTGACTTATATTTTGGTAATTAAGTAAAATCTTTAAAAGTGTTGATTATTGCCTTTATATTTCTATTTAGTCTATATATACAAAGAAATACGAGAACACTTAAATCACATCTTGATTAACAAAATATATTCAAGATCAAAATCTTTACTTTGTGTACTTCGTTAAGAACAAAATGATGTAACAACAGTCAATGGAAACCAAAATCCCCAACTGATTCCGGGCTGAATTCAAACTCAAACCGAATATCGCAATAAACAATGGAAATAACAGGTTGTCAAAATTTGCATGAATTTCATCACGGCAAATCATAATGTGACTCACTAGTGTGTATGGCCCTTTCACTACCGACAACGTCTGGGCATGCTCCTGATGAGACGATGAATGGTGTCATGGGGGATCTCGGTCGGGCCCTCATGCCACCCTCATGGTGTCTGTTTCTGACAGTTGGAAACCTGCACACCAGTAGCCTGCTGGAGGTCATTTTGTAGGGCTAGCTGTCCTGTCAATTGTAGGGCTACCTGTTCCTCCTCGCACAAAGGAGCCGATACTGGTCCTGCTGCTGGGTTGCTGCCCTTCTACCATCTTGTCCAGCTCTTCTTGTGTAATGGCCCATCTCCTGGTATCTTTCTGTCTTTCTTACAATTGTACATATGGATGTGCCATGCTGGAGGAGCTGGACTACCTGTGCAATCTTAATGAGTTGCAGGTACCGCCTCATGCTATCAGTAGCGACAAGGACACTATCAAAATGCAAAACTAGAGAAGAAACAGTCAGAAAGGATAAAGAGACAGCAATTGTCTGTGGCCACTGCCTGCAAAACCATTCCCTGTTTGGGGGTTGTTTTGCTGTTGTATCTCCAGTGCTCCTGTTGTCCCTTTCATTTGCACCAAAACAGGTGACAATGATTCACAATCGCTAATGCTTCCTAACCTGGACAGATTGATATCCATGAAGTTTAATTGATTTGGTGTTATACAGTGATGATTGTGTTCCCAGAATTTTTTTGAGTAATGTATTTATTAAATGCTTCACCTCTTTATTATCCTGCCTCTTTGTCCTTATATTTCTCTTCAAATTTGATGTTCAGTTGCCACAGCGTTTGACTACGGTCCCCATGGATTTCAAGGAGTCCTGGTCTTCAAGGTCACTGTAATCAGGTTCAGTGATAACAACACACACCTTCACCTCATCTTCAGCTAAGAGGAGTACACAGCATATGGAATCTGTGGTCCATGGCAAAGGAGTTTCTCTTCCTTTTCATCAAAATGTTTGAAGCTCTTATGATAAAAAATACCATATTCATCTTGAAAGACAGCAGTACACCCTACTGTTCTGCAGTGTGCATGTAGAGGTCCAGAGGCATAATAGGTTCTCATGCATTTTTTCTGCTGCCAAAATTGTCAGGTATTTTTTATACTGTATTAATCTATATGTATTTTAAAAAACACTGTCACCCTAGCACTACTTCTGTCAGACATCAGAGCTGTATATGATAATCACATCTCTGATGTTCTTGATGGGGATTCCTTCTCACGTTGATTAACTACATCATGGTTGAGTTCATTGATGAAAATACCGACGAGACAGTTGCTGATAATTTGCAGTGTATGATAGGACATCTACTTTGCTCTAAGTCAGGATTCTGTGTGAAAGTGGTCTGTTGTCTTCTTTTAGAAGTATTCCCCCACAGCAAAGGTTTCTTCGCTTCTGATTTGACAACCAAACAAGAATCCTTTGCCACAATCTTGTAAAATGCTTCATTTTTACCATCTGCTCCAATTTCACAGATTTCTTTGACAGCATGGATGATTCCAATCAGAAGAGCTGGTGGAATGTTCAGCTTTGACAGAAACCATTCCACATGCTGTTTTAGCGGATGTGCTGTGACAAACCACTGGCCTAAATTAGATTTCTTCTCAGTTATCCTATGCCACAACGTGGTAATACTGGGGACCCTGAAATATTAAAACCAATAACTTATGTGCTTCTCAGCAGAGCTTGGAGCCTGGCGTCAGCAATGAGAGAGCACAGTGCAGTGGCAAAAGGGCGTTGAAATATCTCAAATTGCAAACGCTGAGATTATTGCAACCAGCCTGTTTCCACTGTTTAATGCATAATATGATGTACAAATCAGAGGTGGAGAGCTGACTCAAAATTATCAAAAATAATGTTTGACTTTTTGCGACTTGACTGCCAATGTCAGTGTTTTTGGAGAGAGAGTTGTAGGTATTATCAGGTTTATGCACACTAATACAGTTTGTTAGGTTGTATCTCACATTTTCTCACCGGCTTAGTTAATTTGGGTCTATAATCAATATCAAAGATATGTTGTTCTACACGGAAGACTTACATTTTATAGCGACATATAAATAGCTCACACGGTAGAGCATTGAAATCAGTGCAGAGTAAGTTCCCCAAAAGTATTCAGTAACATATTAGATTAGGCAAATAATCCCCAACACCAGTCCTTGAGTACCATCAACAGAAGGGCATTAAGCTACATGGTTGAAATATACACTGTGGCCACTTCATTAGGTACACCTGCTTGATACCACAAACAGCTGACCTCTTGGGATTTTCCCCGCAGTTCAGTCTCTGCAGTTTGTAGACACTGGGGCGATAAACATGAAACATCTTGGGAGCAGCAGTTCTATTGGCGATAGTACTTGTTACTAAGAGAGGTCAGAAGTTTTTGCAAGGCTTTCATTGCCAGTGAGAATCAGAGGGAGACAGGTGAAGTGGAGACACGGAGGTGAATGGTGGAGATGGGGCCCCGGGTGAACCACAACAGCTCGACCCGATTCATGCCTGTTTGTAATGCCCATGGGGATATCCAAGCGCAGGGCGCAGGTGTGACGTTGACAACATCCTGGTCGACCGAGCAATGTGGTAAGAAGTAGAACAGCTTGACCAGATGGGCATCAGAGGACACGTCTCTTTCTCTGACTCTCCTTCATCTGTTGTGGGATTGTCATGATAAGGTAAGTCCACAGTCGTGAATTGGACAGTGTGATCGATGCGTCATTAGGTCCAGTCATATGTGACTAGGCTAACGACCCGGTTCATGTTTATCTAAGCATCTGTTAACGTTAGCCAGCTATCATTCTTGGCACCAATGGGCAAACTGAGTGGTTTTAAGGCCAAATTGACACATCTAGTTCACTAGAAAGGCAACCATGGCAATGATGATGTGTATCCTTTTTAGTAAACATTCGTTAGATCTGGATTTTGAGGCGAACGATAATCCTTTTTGGATGAGGATCACTCGGGAGGCAGGTGTAAACACCAGGCAAGGGTTATCAATCAATAGGCAAAGAGAGGTTGTGGGCAGGCAGGGTTCGGTACACATAAATAGAAATAGCAGTAGACAGACAAGGAATGGGCAGAGTTCAGGTCAAGAGGTCGGTAGACGGAAGAGCAAGTATATATTCGCTGATTGGGTCATGATAAATACAACCAGGCTAGAGCAACAAGAGGATCCATAACAAGAGATTGGTTAATGGGAGACACCTGTTGGGGTGGAACACAATGCAACACAGGTTTATGGAACAACGGGAGGAAGGTAATCAGGGCGTGATATTTTACATATTTAAAAAAGAAAATAGGCTTAATATTTCAGAGAATGGATCAGGCCTTATCCCGGAAAGGACGCCAGAAAATATTGACATTTTCATGAAGAGGGCCACGCTTAAAGCACTATTGCCCATCACCAGGATCCCGCTTTCAACTCAGCTTTGAATTGAGGGACAAAGAAGACCGGAGTTGAAATCAAAAGGCAGCTGCCACATCCGAGCTTCTTAAAAAGAACCGGAATAAAGGAAAGAAAAAGGGAGACTAGTCCTGTCCATTGCTGAGCGTGCGTAAGTAGGAATCGAAAAGGGAAATCTTATCATTTGGCCTGCTCACAATGGGTCTGGAGAGTTGCTAATCGGCTTCATCTTCCTGGTCTTTTGTGCAAGTGGAAATGGACCCTCTGTCAGGCAGCTGCCTCTCACACGTCCCTTTGTTCTCATTCACTAAGATGGCTGCTATGGCCTGTCTGTCACTGGCTGCTCTCCAAATGGCACACTATGCCCTAATATAGTGCCCTTCTCACAAACTCAGTCAAAAAAAAAGACACCGAACAGAGAAAAGGTTGCAGTTTAGGACACACACCCAAACACACACAGCTCATCTCACTCGCTCATTGTGGGGCCTCAGTGAATTTCGCTGCTGCACAGCAGGATTATAAGGTCTTGTAAAATAGCCTTTTTAGATACATCTTTTATATTATTTCTTTCATTCCTTTCCCTTTTCTCCTCCATTCCTTTGTTGTCTGTCAAGTCTGAAGCAGGTCAACTGACTGACCTTTAGTTCTTGCTATACACAGTGGGTGAAGATGGCCCGTCCTCATGACGTCAACGAAAAGGAACATGGAACGGTGTCAGAGTTTTGGATCTCAGAAATAACATGGGTTAAGAACTACATTTGCGACAGGCTTTTATAAATCGACCCAGTTTGGAAATAATATATGTTTGTTTTCCAATTCTTACATTGGTTTTCCATTTCTTTCTTTCAATAAACAGAGTATGTCTCTGTCATGTCTTTTCTAATCTGTGTTGTACTCCAGTGAACAGAGCTTGTCTCTGCCAATATCAACTCAGTTTCATAATATTGAACAACAGTTTCTTGTCAAACCAACTTTGATCATGTCGGTTTCCAATGTTAGGTCAATGTAGTATCTTGCTTTTACCACAATATCCTGTCTAAAAATAGGTTGCAGTTGTTTGTCATTTTATCAGAGAGGAGAGAATGTGCAGGAATAAGAGGACTAAAGTGTGCCTTTGGCAGTGTGTCATAATGGGAATCACAGACACTGGTGCGTATTCTGTGTTGTGGGCACTTTACTCTTTGACCGATGTGGTGCGTATTCTGTGTTGTGGGCACTTTACTCTTTGACCGATGTGGTGCGTATTCTGTGTTGTGGGCACTTTACTCTTTGACCGATGTGGTGCGTATTCTGTGTTGTGGGCACTTTACTCTTTGACCGATGTGGTGCGTATTCTGTGTTGTGGGCACTTT